>CAUYOR010172310.1:0-26936 GCA_963573925.1 Callimico goeldii | reverse complement strand
AGCTAATTTTTTGTATCTTTAGTAGAGACGGGGTTTCACTATTTTGACCAGAATGGTCTTGATCTCATGACCTCGTGATCCACCCGCCTCGGCCTCCCAAAGTGCTGGGATTACAGGCTTGAGCCACCGCGCCCGGCCAATGTTGCTTCTTATGTCAACTCATCACCCCATACTGGGGCAAAATCTAGTGACAACTGCATCAAAAGATTAGTAACTTTCAAAAATCAAGAAATGATTTAGACTTATTAGAACTGTCAAATTATTTTTGCTACAAGTTACATTGTCATTTTATGATATATATTGTTTATTTAGAAATAGCAGGAGATATGTTTTTAAATTTTTGATTTACATATTGACCAGTTCAAGATGGCTTCTTGTTTTGTTTGTAAAATCTGGAGAGATCACATGAAACATAAAATCTAGATTTTTTACTTCCCTTGAAAGATCAGAGGATCTGACAACACTGGGCTAATATTCCTACATGCCAGAGATTACCAGGGAGTGACTTTTTTAAGATTGGTCATCAGCTCTTCAGCTCCCCAGAGTTAACCACGTGTCCCTTGCCTCTTGCCTGGTCTCTCAGCATTTGAATTTGTGTGGCCTCTGCTGTAGTTTTAAGCCTGGGTTCTTGACAGATGGTAGTGTCACTTAATCCATTTAATAAGGAAATCAAGAACAAATTGCCTGCTAACCCCAATGGTGAAAGAGAGTGTGTGTGTGTGAGAGTGTGAGAGAGAGAGAGAGAGAGAGAGAGAGAGAGAGAGAGAGAGCCAGAGACAGAAAAGTGAGTTTTATTTTAAACATTCAAAGTTTGAGGTACCAGCAACTGATCAATGAGAAATTCAATAAGCAGACCTGGTGCTCAGAGATGAGTTAGGATTAGAAGTATGTTAAGTCATTTTCCATGAGAGTGGATGAGAGGTCCAAGGGAGAAAACAGAGAGAGACCAGATTCAAGGAAAGACCCGGAGGGGAGAGGAGGCAACCATATTTAAGGGTGGGAAGGAGGAAGAACAGCCAGGTAACAAGACAATCTGATACAATAATTAGGTTGCAGAAGACAGCATGTTAGGGTAGCTGGTTATGCTTTTGGCCAGTTTGGTGGTGTATTGGTTAGGATATAAATTTGGCTGTTGCTGCAGAGATTAAAAAAAAAAAAACCAGTATCATAATCCAGATGGAAGTCCAGGTAGCAGTATAGGTCTGAAGCTCTCTCTCTCTTTCTCCTATCTCTCCATTCCCTTTTGGGTGGTGCTGTGGCCCACAAAATCCAGTATGGCCCATCACTGTATCTACATTTTGGCCATTTAGAAGGTGAAAAACAGGGAGAGGTGGGACTGCCCTTCTGTTAATGCACAACCTGGAAGTTGGACACATTGCATCTATTCTGTTCCTTCGGCTATAGCCTAGTCCCACTTATCTGGAAAAGAGGTTGAAAAATGTAGTCTTTATCCTGTGAAGTCATGGGCTGGCTACTGCCATGGAACAACGGGAGAATGCGTATGGGGAGACAGCACTCAGGCTGTCTTAACAGTTGATGAAGTAAAAGTGGCACTTGAGAAGGAGAAAGGGGAAGGGAGTATGGTAAACTTCTGGGATTGGACAAAAGTTGCTCCCTGTGGCTAAAACAGAGTAAGGCTAGCAATAGAGCTATCCTTGGAGAAGCCTGGCGTCATTACAGTTATTAATATGTAGCAAATGCATGCTAGACCGATGAAGGAAAATGGTGCCCTTCGGAGATAGAAGCCTTCCAGATTTCTGAGGTAGAAGTCCTCCAGGAGGAAGAAAAGAAGGGAAGGCAGGCAAGCATGTGGAAGCCTGACTCCCAGGGAAGAATTCAGCAAGCTTTTCCCATTCCGGGGATCAAAGAATACCCAAGAAACATCCAGGGCATGACTGATTGTGTCAGTCGGGGTTCTACCACAGAAAAAGAACCAATAGGAGATACATATAGTTGTCCCTTGGTATCTGTGGGGTGTTGGTTCCAGGACCCCGCCCCCACGCTAGCACCCCCACCCTTTGCACATACCAAAATCTGCAGATGCTCAAATCCCTGATGTAAAATGGTGTAGTATTTGGTTATAACTTAGAGGCATCCTCTTGTATACTTTAAATGATCTCTACATAACTTACGTCTAACACAATGTAAACACTATGTAAATAGTTATTTGTATTTGTAATGCGTTGTTATTTTTCATTGTTTTTTTAAAAAATATTTTCCTTTTTATTTTATTTTTTTTTTGAGACCAAGTCTTGCTCTGTTGCTCAGGCTGCAGTGCAGTGGAACCATCTCAGCACTGCAATCTCTGCCTCCCAGGTTAAAGCAATTCTCCTGCCTCAGCCTCCCAAGTAGCTGGGATTACAGGCACCTGCCACCACGCCCGGCTAATTTTTGTATTTTCAGTGGAGACGGGGTTTCACCATGTTGGCCAGGCTAGTCTTGAACCCCTGGACTCAGGTAATCCGCCTACCTGGGCCTCCCAAAGTGTTGAGATTACAGGAGTAAGCCACCGTACCCAGCCTAAGAAATATTTTCAAACCATGGTTGGTTGAATGTGCAGATGCAGAATCCACAGATTTGGAGGGCCAGCTGTATATGTATCAGAGAGATATGTATGATAGAGAAATGGAATGAGAGAGAGAGAGAAAGAAAGATATATTTCAAGGAATTGGCATAATATGATTGAAATTTCATGCAGCAGGCCGACAGGCTAGGAACTTGGGCAGGAGCTGATAAGGCATCCACAAGAAGAATTTCTTCTCCCTGAGGGAAACCTCAGTTTTGCTAAGGCCTTTCAGCTGATTGGATGTGGTCCACCCATGTTATTGAGGATAATCTTTTTTAAGGTAATTGACATCTACAAAATATCTTCAAGGCAACACCTAAGTTAGTGTTTGACTAAATAAGTGGGTGCTCTATCCTAGCCAATTCGGCACAAAACTAACCATCACTGCTTACCTCAAATGCGAAAACCCGGGGCACAAGGTGTTAACATGGGAATTACACCATACTCATCCAGGAATTAGGTTTTGGATCTGAGAAGTACCAAACAATTTATATTTTTTCCTTTTCTGTGCTGAAAACGGTTCTTTTTTTTTCATTGCCATTTTCATTACCTCTTCTGATCTTTTTGTGATGTTAAAAGTACAGAAAAGTTTAAAGACTGATAAAATGAACACTCATATTCCCACTACATAGGATTAACAGTAGTGAACAGATCATCTGTAGGCAATGCTTGGTGCTTATGTGGATTAAGAACTGCCTGTGTTAATTTTGTAACTCCTCTTTTCATGACAAAAGAATTACTTTGAGCAGACTTGAGAAAAAATATAGTAGGATTTTTTGGCTCCTGTAACCGAAAAGTGAAAGGGTAGATACAGCTTTAGGCAGAGATGGATTTAGGCTAGGCTCAGAAACTGTTGTCAGACTCAATTTCTCTACACCTCTTTGCTTTCTTTCATATATGGGCTTCCTCCTTGGAGGGACCCTCAGAAGTCCTAGGCTTTATAGTTTCAAGTTCAACAGAAAGAACAGTTTCATGTTTCCACAGTTCTTAGAAATCTTGAGACTGAGTTTTATTGGATAAGTGTTCACCCCTGAATCATCTCTGTGACCATATAGGACAGAATAAACTTGCCAGGCCTGAGACCAACCTTACCCAAATCACACGGATTGAGAATCTGGGAGGGGTGGCTCTATCATGGAAAATTGATGTGCTGTTTCCATAAGAAGGAATACATGCTGGTGATAGCAACAGGAGGCAGCCAAATACCCAAGCAGATAGGAATGGCTACCCAGTGAAACCCCACCTCCAAGCCAAAGACAGTTTAACGACTGAAAGCCAAGTTACAAGTTAAATCCTTGGACTGGATTGAGGATTTGTCTTCCTCTTTGGCGTACTTTCCTCTGATTGGTTCCCACATACCTACCCTTTCCTAATTGGTTTTCTACACTGTCAAGCCTACCTTTGAGTGGTATCTTTGCTTTAACCTTTTTCTGCATACTCACAAACCAATCGGCCTGCACTCCCCATCTTGTGCCTGTAACTACCCAAGACTCAGTTGGTAGAGATGACCTTACTTCCAGGAAGATGACCTGCCCTTCCTGTCCCCTCTTCAGCTTTCCTCTCTTCTAAGAGCTGTTTTCATCATTCAGTTAAATTCTCCATCTTCACCATCCTTCAGTTGTCCACGTGACCTCATTCTTCTTGGATGCTCAGGGCAAGAGCTCGGGACCCACCAGTGCCAGTACCCAGAAAGGCTATCACACCAGCCCTTTACCTGCACCAGCAGAGGGCAGCCGCTCCATGCAGTGAGGCAAGGGGCTAACTTAGCTGCTAACACACCGCTGTCCATTGATGGCAAAACTAAAGGAGCACTGTAATGCCCCCTCTGGGGCTTCGGGGTCACAGGCACCCTCACTTGGGTGCTGCCACATTCCACTTGAGATGACGTGGTTGGTCAGCTATGGCCTCTCTCATAGAGCTTGCACCTATGTTGGTGCCTGGAGCATCTGGCCAGACCCACACTCGCTTGCTCACATGCTCCCTCCCACAAGAGGTTGAGTGCAGTCAGCCAAGTAGATAGGGTGCCCCTTCTGCAAGTCCAGCAAAGGGACTGAGAAAAATCCTGCATCACTGGGTGAGCACATATTCCCACCACTGTGAAAATAGCACTGGATTTGGAGTTCAGCCAACTCACAATCCTTTCTGGCTTGAATATTTAATACTGACATAACTTTACTCATTTAAAATCTCTGGGTCTCAGGCCAGGCGTGGTGGCTCACACCTGTAATCCCAGCTCTTTGGGAGGCTGAGGCAGCAGATCACAAGGTCAGGAGTTTGAGACCAGCCTGGCCAACACAGTGAAACCCCATCTCTACTAAAAATACAAAAATTAGCCAGGTGTGGTGGCACACACCTGTAATCCGAGCTACTTGGGAGGCTGAGGCAGGAGAATTGCTTGAACCCGGGAGGCAGAGGTTGCAGTGAACTGAGATCATGCCACTGCACTCCAGCCTGGGTAACAGAGTAAGACTCTCAAAAAAATAATAAAAAAAAATCTCTCAGTCTCAGTTTCCTAATCTGTCAAAAAGAGGTAATAATATCCTTTGGGGGATATGAAGAGTGACTAGCATGTATAAAAGCGCCTAGAGAAATGCCTGGTCTAGAAAGCTCAATGTTTGCTAATTTCCTTTCTGTTATTAACCCAAGCCTCTTTGCGGCACCCAGAGGGAAGTGCAAGAAAAAGTTACTACTATACTAACAATAATTATAACAGCTACCACTTCTTGACTGTTGGGTATCATGTGTGGTGTTAGGTTGTACCCTTCTGTGGCCATGCCAGCTGCACAGCTCCAGGGGGCCAGCCACACAGGCAGCAATGCACATGGCGCACATGGCACACTGGGGAATGTGCCAGCAGTCCCGCTCCACATGCGCTCACTGACTGTCCTCACACTGGCACTGTGAAGAAGGTCCTGTAATTTTTTTTTTCTTTGGGATGGAGTCTCACTCTGCCTCCCAGGCTGGAGTGCAGTGGCATAATCTCAGCTTGCTGCAACGTCTGCCACCTGGGTTCAAGCAATTCTCCTGTCTCAGCCTCCCCAGTAGCTGGGACTACAGGCGCATGCCACAACGCCTGGCTAATTTTTGTATTTCTAGTGGAGACGGGGTTTTGTCATGTTGGCCAGGTTGGTCTCAAACTCCTGACCTCCAGTGATCCACCCATCTCCGCCTCCCAAAGTGCTGGGATTACAGGTGTGAGCCACTGTGCTTAGCCACTGTTATTAACCCCATCTACAAAGGAACCTTATAGCCTAGGTTCAGGAATTTGCTCAAGGTTTTTTAGCTATTAAGTGACATGAACAAGTGGGAACCATACCCTTTGGGGATACTTTGCTGTGGCATTTTAAAAGTAACTAGTTTTGAGATACAGAATTACTGTAATCCTGCAATGGCAGAGGGCAGGGAGCTGTGGGAGAGGACAGACCATTTCATTTTGAAAAACTGTCTCCAACTACACCATCCTCTGCCGTAAAAAAATGCTTACCTGAAACCTCAGAGCTGAGAATATGACCAGCTGTCTCATTTACTATTCTAGCCTCTAGGAAAGAGACAGAAAAATAAACAGTCTGGAGTATATTTTAACTCCAAATAATTTGAATCAAATATAGCAACTGTGAAATGTGTCATATTGACAAGCTTTAGAGCCACATATTTTGCTTATTTACTAAGTAGATACTGTCTGAATGTGGTAGCAGAAGTTTCTTCTAGGGACCTATACCTTCTAGGTACAAAGGCGCTGTTTCTTGGATTTTTTTCTATGAAATTAAATAGTGGTAATACTATGATAAATGCTCATTATTCTGCTGGAAGAACTTCAAGCTTATTTGCTGCAATCATCTCAGCCTCATAGAGCATTAGTAGTCAGCTGTCTCTTACTGTAGGATGTTTTTATGATGTTGGGACATCTTTCTAAAGGTTAAGAGCCCTCATTAAGTTGTTTACTTCAAAACTATGAATTTCAGATTCTTTAAAAGACATTTTATAAATCACAAACTCCATTTTCCTTTGATATGCTTTCATGATAGGTTTTGCCAAAACTTACTGTAGCTGTCTGTGGTCTGAGCCATTTAGATTTGGGGAAGCATCCATTGTCACTATGTCAGAGCCAGGTCACTAGGCTGTGTGCGGTACCCACCATTATTCTCATAAGATATTCATGACTCCTTGCTCAGGCAGCTTAACAGCAACCTGAGCTATCAAGAGTGCAGCTGAGACTAAGTCAAAGGAGATGTGCTGTAGCTTCCCAGAGCTCATGCCCTTTACTCTTGAAAGAATTATTTCAGAACCTCTTTGCTTCATAGAGGCACAGTTGAATGCATATATAGTTTTCTGAGAAAGAATTTGAATATCATCAAATTCATCTATTTAAAGTGCACAACTTAGTGGATTTCAGTATATTCACACTTTTGTACAAACATCACCACTATCTAATTTCAGAACTTTTTCATCAACCCCAAATCAACCCCATATCCATTAGCAGTCAGGCTTCATTCTTTCTCCTCCCACTCCAAGTTCCTGGCAACCACAAATCTACATTCTCTCTATGGATTTTCATTTTCTGAACGTTCCAGACAAATGGAATCATATAATATGTGGTCTTTTTTTTTTTTTACTTAGCATAATGTTTTCAAGGTTCATTCATGCTGTAGCACGTATCAGCATTTCATTGCTTTTTCCAACTGCATAATATGCCACTGTATGGACTATAGAATGGCACAAGGCACTTATCCTTTCAGCAGTTGCTTCCACTTTTTGGCTATTATGAATAATGTTGTTATGAACATACACACACAGGTTTTTGTGTGAATTATTTGCTTTCAACTCTCTGATACATGTAGGAATGGAATTGCTGGGTCATAAAGTAAATCTATGTTTGACTTTTTGAGAAACTGCCAACTGTGTTCCAAAGCAGCTGCACCATTTTACATTCCCACCAGCAATGTAAAGGGCTCCAATTTCTCCATATCCTTGACAATACTTGCCACTGTCTGTATTTTTTATTATAACCAGTTTAGTGGATGTGAAATAGCTACTCACGGAGGTTTTGATTTGTGTTTTACTAATGATGCCAAGCTAATGATGTTAGACATATTTTTTATGCTTATTGGTCATTTGAATATTTTGTTTGATGAATATTCAAATCCTTTGTTGATTTTTAAATTTAGCTGTTTGTCTTTTTATCTATTTATGTATTTATTTGTTTGAGACAGAGTCTCACTCTGTCTCCTAGGCTGGAGTGCAGTGGCACGATCTTGGCTCACTGCAACCTCTGCCTTCCAGGTTTAAGTGATTCTCCTGCCTCAGTCTCCCAAGTAGCTGGGATTACAGGCACCTGACACCATGCCTGGCTAATTTTTGCATTTTTAGTAGAGACAGGGTTTCACTATGTTCGCCAGGCCGGTCTTGAACTCCTGACCTCATGATCCACCTGCCTCAGCCTCCCAAAGTGCTGGGATTATAGGCGTGAGCCACGGTGCCTGACCATCTTTTCACTTTCTTATGGTAACCTTGGAAGCACAAAAGCTTTTAATTTTGAAGAAATACAATTTATTTTTTCTTTTTTTGCTCATGCTTTAGGTGTCATATCTAGGCAATTATTGCTTAATCCAAAGTCAGGAAGATTTACACCTATGGTGCTTTCTGGAAGTTTATAGTTTTAGCTCTTATATATAGATCTGTGATTTATTTTAGTTTTTGTATATGGTGGGAGGTGGGGGTCCATCTTCATTCTTTTACATATGAATGTCTGGCTGTCCCAGTGATAGCTGTTGAGAAGACTATTCTTTCCCTCATTTAATTGTTTTGGCACCATTGTCCAAAATCAATTGACCATAAATATATGGACTTATTTCTGGATTCTCAATTCTATTCTATTGACTTATATGTCTGTCTATCTTTCAGTCAGTACCACATAGTCTTGATTATTGTACCTATGCACTATGTTTTGAAACTCAAAAGTATGAATCTTCCAACTCTGTTCTGAGACTATTTTGGCTATTCTGGGTTCCTTGAATTCCATATGAATTTTAGGTTCAGCTTTTCAATTTCTGCAAAGAAGCCAGCCGGAATTTTTGTGGTAATTAATGAATATTGCCATCCTAACAATGTTAAGTATTCTAATCCATGAACATGAATGTCTTTCTATATCTTTTTAGATCTTCTTTAATTTCTTTCAATTATGTTTTATAGTTTTCAGGGTCCAAGTCTTTTTTTTTTTTTTTTTTTTTGAGACGGAGTTTCGCTCTTGTTACCCAGGCTGGAGTGCAATGGCGCAATTCTCGGCTCACCACAACCTCCGCCTCCTGGGTTCAGGCAATTCTCTCGCCTCAGCTTCCCAAGTAGCTGGGATTACAGGCACGCGCCACCAGGCCCTGCTAATTTTTTGTATCTTTAGTAGAGACGGGGTTTCACCATTTTGACCAGAATGGTCTCGATCTCATGACCTCGTGATCCACCCGCCTTGGCCTCCCAAAGTGCTGGGATTACAGGCTTGAGCCACTGCGCCTGGCCCAGGGTCCAAGTCTTATAATTCTTTTGTCGAATTTATTCCTAAGTATTCTGTTTTCATGGTATTACAAATAGAATTGTTTTCTGAATTTAAATTTCAGATTTATTGATAGTTTATAGAAATATAATTTATTTTTGTATGCTAATCATATCCAGCAACCTGGCAGAACTTGTTTATTAGCTCTAATTGCTTTTATATAGATTCCTTAGAATTTTTGGCTAGGCCTCGTGGCTCACACCTGTAATCCCAGAACTTTGGGAGGCCAAAGTGGGCAGATCACATTCTGGTTAACATGGTGAAACCCCATCTCTACTAAAAATACAAAAAATTAGCCAGGCATGGTGGCAGGCGCCTATAGTCCCAGTTACTTGGGAGTCTGAGGCAGGATAATTGCTTGAGCCTGGGAGGCAGAAGTTGCAGTGAGCAGAGATCATGTCACTAAACTCCAGCCTGGGTGATGCAGCAAGACTCCGTCTTAAAAAAAAAAAAATTTCTATGTATGAGATTATGTCTACAAATAGAGACAGTTTTATATCTTTCTTTCCAATCTGGATGCCTATTTGTTTTATTTCTTTTTTTCCTCATTTTTCTTTGAGATGGAGTCTTGCTCTCATCAGCCAGTCTGGAGTGCAGTGGCACGATCTTGGCTCCCTGCAATCTCCACCTCCTGGGTTCAATGGATTCTCCTGCCTCAGCCTCCTGAGTAGCTGGTTCTACAGGCATGTGCCACCACGCCTGGCTAATTTTTGTATTTTTAGTAGAGACCAGGTTTCACCATGTTGGCCAGGCTGGTCTTGAACTCCTGGCCTCAGGTGATCTGCTTGCCTCAGCCTCCCAATCTTTATTTCTTTTTATTTATCCTTCTTGCCTAATTGTCCTTGCTTGTTCCTGTTCTTATTGGGAAAGATTTAGTCTTTTGCCATTAAATATGATTTTAGCTGTAGGCTTTTCTTTTTTTTTCCTTTTTTTTTTTTTTTTAGAAGGAGTCTTGCTATGTTGCCCAGGCTGGATTGCCGTGGTGCTATCTTGGCTCACTGCAACCTCCACCTCCTGGGTTCAAGAGATTTTCCTGCCTCAGCTTCCTGAGTAGCTGGGATTACAGATGTGCCACCATGCCCAGCTAATTTTTTAATATTTTTAATAGAGACGGGTTTCACCTTGTTGGTCAGGCTGGTCTGGAACTCCTGACCTCATGATCTGCTCACCTTGGCCTCCCAAAGTACTGGGATTACAGGCGTGAGCCACTCTGCCTGGCTAGCTGTAGGCTTTTCATAGATATCATTTATAAGGTTAAGGAAGTCTCCTTCTAGTCCTAGGTTTTTGAGTATTTGTATGTTGAAGGGCTATTTTGTTTTCTGTTCGACTTGTCTTTTCGGACTCTACTGAGAAGATAATGTGGTTTTTTGCTGAGGCTCTTTGCATCTACATTCATTAGCAATATTGGCCTGTAGTGATTTTTTTTCTTTGGATGTCAGGGTAATGCTGACCTCATAAAGTGTTAAAAGTGTTTTCTTAACATTTTTTTTTTTTAATGAAAAGTTTTTGAAATACTGGTGTTAATTCTTTAAACATTTTATTGAATTCACTAATGAAGACTTTGGACCTAAATTTCCTTTGGTGAGATTATTTGTTTAATTACTAAATTAATCTCTTGTAATACATGCGTTCATTTTCCATTTTCTTGAGTTTGTTTTGGTAGTTCATGTCTTTCTAGGAATTTTTCCATTTCATTACAGGTTATGTATCTTTTAGCAGTTGTTCATAGTATTAGTTTATAATCCTTTTTATTTCTGTAAAATTTGTAATTATGTCCCTCTTTCATTACTGGTTTTAGCAATTTGAGACTTTTTAGTCCCTAATCAGTCTAAAGATTTTTCAATCTTGTTAATCTTTTAAAAGAATAAAATTTTCGATTCTGTTGGTTTTCTCTATTTTTCTATTTTTATTTTATTAATTTTCACTCCAATATTTTATTATCTCTTTCTGCTTGCTTTGAGTTTAGTTTGTTCTCACTTTTCTAGTTTCTTAAGGTAGAAGGTTAAGTTATTGACTAGAAGTATTTCTTCCTTTTTAATAAGGGCATTTATAGCTATAAATTTTTCTTTAAGCTCTGCTTTGATTGTCCCTATACATTTTGGTGTGTTGTATTTTTGTTTTATTCATCTCAAATTCTTTTCTTTTCTTTCTTTTTTTTTTTTTTTTTTTTTTTGACATGGAATTTCACTCTTGTTGCGCAGGCTGGAGTGCAATGGCATGATCATAGCTCACTGCAACTCCATCTCCCTAGTTTAAACGGTTCTCCTGCCTCAGCCTCCCAAGTAGCTGGAATTACAGGCGCATGCCACCATACCCGGCTAATTTTTATATTTTTAGTAGCGATGGGGTTTTGCCATGTTGACCAGGCTGGTCTCAAACACCTGACCTCAGGTGATCTGCCCGCTTTGGCCTCCCAAAGTGCTGGGATTACAGGGGTGAGCCACTGCACCTGGCCCTCAAATAATTTTTGAATTTCCCCTGTGGATTCTCCTTGGACTCATTGGTTACTTAGAAATGTACTATTTAATTTAATCTGTGAATTTTTCAGATTTCCTTCTGTTTTTTTATTTCTAATTTTATTCCATAGTGGTTGAAGAACATACTTTGTATGATTTCTGCCTTTTAAATTTATTGAGAGCCAGTCACGGTGGCTCATGCCTGTAATCTCAGCACTTTGTGAGGCCAGGGCAGAAGGATTGCTTGAGCCCAGGAGTCTGAGACCAGCCTGGGCAATGAGGCAAGACCTCATTTCTACAAAAAAATGAAATAAAATTGGCTGGGCATGGTGGCACACGCTTGTGTTTCCAGCTGCTGGGGGCTAAGATGGGAAGATTGCTTGGGCCCAGGAGGTCAAGGCTGCATGAGTCATGATTGCACCACTGTATTCCAGCCTGGGCAACAAAGCAAGATCCTGTCTTAAAAAAAATTATTGAAACTTGTTTTATTGCATAATATATGTACCATCCAGGAGATTGTTCCAGTTTCACCTCAGAATAATGTATATCCTACTGTTGTTGGGTAGAGTATCTGTAGATGCCTATTAGGTATAGTTGGTTAATAGTTTTTGAGTCATCTATGTCCTTGGTGATCTTCTGCCTTGTCCTATCTGTTACTGAGAGTGGGACATTGAAGTCCTCAACTACTTTTGTTGAATTGTCTATTTCTTCCTTCAATTCCATCAGCTTTGTTTCATGTAGTTTAGGGCCCTGTTTTTAGGTACATATATGTTACAATTGTTACAATTTCTAGAACAATTGACCCTTTTATCATCATAAAATGACTTTTTTGTCTCTACTAACTTTTTTTTTGTCTTAAAGTCTGTTTTGTCTGATATTAGGATAGGCACTCCAGCTCTCTTTTGGTTACTGTTTGCAAGGCATATCTTTCAGTTCTTTTACTTTCAATTTATTTGTCTTTGAGTCTAAAGTGTGTCTCTCATAGGCAGCATATAGTTATTTTATGGTTTTAAAAATCCATTCAGATAATCTATGCTTTTAGTTATTTAATCCATTTACATTCAATGTAAGTCTTTAAGTATTTAATCCATTTACATTCAATGTAAGTCTTGATAAGATAGGATCTATGTCGGTTGTGCTATTTTCTGTATGTCTTATGTGTTTTTTATTCTGCTATTCCTCCACTATTGTATTTTGTGTTGGTTGTTTCTTTCTCTCTCTCTCTCTCTCTCTCTCTCTCTCTCTCTCTCTCTCTCTCTTCTTTTTTTTTCTGGAATCTTGCTCTGACATGCAGGTTGGAGTGCAGTGGCATGATCTCAGCTCACTGCAACCTCCACCTCCCAGGTTTAAGTGATTCTCCTTCCTCAGCCTCCTGAGCAGCTGGGACTACAGGTGTGTGCCACCATGCCTGGCTAATTTTTTGCATTTTTTAGTAGAGATGGGGTTTCACTGTGTTAACCAGGATGTTCTCCATCTTGCCTGCCTTGGCCTCCCACAGTGCTGGGATTGCAGGTGTGAGTCACTGCGCCTAGCCAAATAGGTATTTTCTAATGTAGCTTTTTAATTTCTGTTTTTTTTTTCTAATGCCTAAATAATAACCTATCACTTGCTTTTTGTTCCACTATATTTTTTGTCTTATTTTCTTGTGGTTACCCTGGGGATTAAGATTAACATCTTAATTTATAGCAATCTGGTCTAATTCCAATGTAATTTAATAGTATAGAAAACTTTGCTCCTATATGCTTTGCTCTATTTCTTCCTTCCTCCTTTGTGTTGTTATTTTAATACAAATTACATCTTTATACAATTCATGTTCATTAATTGATTTGTAATTATTGCCTTATGCAGTTATCTTTAAATAAAAAAGAATTATAAGGAAAAAATACATTTATACTGTTTTGTATTTACCTTTATAGTTACCTTACTGATGCTCTGTATTTTTTCAAGTGTATTTATCTGTTTGTTTGTTTTTCTCTTTTTTTTTTTGAGACAAAGTCTCACTTTGCTGCCCAGGCTGGAGTGCAGTGGCATGATCTTGGCTCACTGCAACCTCTGCCTCCCAGGTTCACAGGATTCTCCTGCCTCAGCCTCCTGAGTAGCTGGGACTACAGGCACATACCACTATGCCTGGTTAATTTTTGTATTTTTAGTAGAGACCGGGTTTCACCATATTGACCAGGCTGGTCTTGATCTCCTGGCCTCAGGCAATCCTCCCACTTCGGCCTCCCAGAGTGCCATTACAGGCACAAGCCATTGCACCCAGCCTTTTTCAAGTATATTTGAATTACTATCTAGTGTCCTTTCATTTTGGCCTGAAGGTAGGTTTCTCTTAAATATTAATTCTCTTTCTTTTCTTTCTCCTTCCCCTCTCCCTCCCTTCCCTTCCCACTTCCTCCCTCCCTCTTTCTCTCCTTCCTTCCTTCCCTCCCTCCCTAAGTCCTTCCTTCCTTCCTTTATTCCTTACTTTGTCTCTCTTTTCTTTTCTCTTTCCTTTTTTCTTCTCTTCTCTTTTCTTTCTTCTTTCTTTCAAGACAGGGGCCTCACTTGGTCACCTAGGCTGAAGTGCATAACTTATTGTAACCTCAGACTACTGGACTCAAGTGATCCTTCCACTTCTGTCTCCACAGTAGCTGGGACCACAGGTGTACACCATCATGCCTGGCTACTTTTCGTTTTTTTTTGTAGAGACAGGGTTTTATCATGTTGCCCAGGCTGGTCTTGAACTTCTGGCCTCAAGCGATCTGCCTACCTCTGCCTCCCAAAGTGCTGAGATTACATGCATGAGCCATTGTGTTCAGCCCGGTATTTCTTATAGGGCATGTTTGCTAGTTGTGAATTCTCCCAGTTTCTGTTTACTTGGGAATACCTTAATTTCACCTTCAGTTTTGTCAAATATAGAAAGTTGTTTGAAAGCATTTTTTTACTTTAAGCTCCTGGAATATGCCATCCCACTACCTTCTGGTCTGCTAGTTTCTGTTGAGAAATCTAGCTATTAAATATTGTCAAGGATCTCTTACAAATGATGAATTACTTCTCTTCTTACTACTTTCAAGATTCTCTTGTTCTCTTTGGCCTTTGATTTATTGTGATACATCGAGGTGTGAATATATTTGATTTTATCCTACCTGGAGTTGATGGAACTTCTTAGTTATATCATGTTTTACATTAAATTTGGGAAACTTTTGGCCATTACTTATTCAAATAGTCTTTCTGCCCCGTCTCTCCACTCTTTCTGGAACTCTCATAATGCATGTTGGTAAACTCGATAGGGTCCCACATCTCTGAGGGGATGTACTCATTTTTCTTCATTCATTTTTCTGTCTGTTTTTCATAATGCGTACCATCAGTTGGCATGTATTGAAGTTTGTTTCTCTTTTTTTTTTTTTCCAAGACAGATTTCAGTCTTGTTGCCCAGGCTGGAGTGCAATGGCACAATCTTGGCTCACTGCAACCTCCGCCTCTTGGGTTCAAGCAATTCTCCTGCCTTAGCCTTCCAAGCAGCTGGGATTATAGGTGTACACCATCACGTCGGCTAATTTTTTGCATTTTTAGTAGAGATGGGGTTTTACCATGTTGGTCAGGCTGGTCTCGAACTCCTAACCTTGTGATCTGCCTGCCTTGGCCTCCCAAGTGCTGGAATTACAGGCATGAGCCACCGTGCTGGCTGGGCATCCTGTTTTTTTTCTTGCTAAATCTGGTAATCCTATCCAGATGGAAACCTCCCTTTTCCTGCTAGGGAGGGACAGTCACCCAGCTGGAATAGCTGGGGGAAGCATCTATGTTTAACTACCATAGTGACTTTGATTTCCAACCCAGGTTTCTATACAGCAACCAAACTCTCACACAAGGCCGACAGAAGAACAAAGACATTTTGCTCAGACAAGATCTTACCAACTCCTGATTTTAGCCTATCCCCACACACCCCTGCCTTCATAAGTGTTTGGCATCTTCAGTTCCTGAGCTTTCCCCTCCCTGAGCCCCACTTTTGCAAGCAGTTGCTGAAGAGAGGAAAAGTAAATCACTTCATGTTTGTCTGTTGTCCAAATTCTGAAGTTCCTGTGCCATCTCACACCTTTTATTCTCTTTCCTTTTCTTTGACTTTGTTGGTTTTTACCTTTTCATTCTTTTTTTTTTCTTTTTGGAGACAGAGTCTTGCTCTGTCACCCAGGCTGGAGTGCAGTGCTGAAATCTCTGGTCACTACAACCTCCGCCTCCTGGGTTTAAGAGATTCTTCCGCCTCAGCCTCCTGAGTAGCTGGGACTACAGGCACATGCCACCACGCCTGGCTAATTTTTGTATTTTTAGTAGAGATGGGGTTTCATCATATTGGTCAGGCTAGTCTCAAACTCCTGACCTCATGATCTGCCCACCTTGGCCTCCCAAACTGCTGGGATTACAGGCATGAGCCACAGCACCCGGCCTACCTTTTTATTCTTAAATTATCATTTCGGCGGGTGTCTTGAAGGAGAAGAGAGAATTCTGGGGAATTCTCTTTTGCTAGAAGACATATAGAAACTTTTGCTAGAAGACATATAGAAAAGTGTGCAAATCATAAGTCTGAGCTCAATGAAGTTTACAAAGTGAACACAACCATGCAACCAGCACAGAGATCAAGAGAAAGAACATGACTAGATGCCTCAGATGGTAGTTCCAGTTACTGCCCACCTCTCTAAGGATAGCTACTGTCCTGCTTTCTAGAAAACTTTTTACAAGGACCAGATAGTAAATATTTTAGGCTTTCCAGACCATGGGGTATGTGTTATAGCTAGTGAACTTGCCATTGTAGTAGAAAAGCAGCCATAAGGCCGGGCGCGGTGGCTCAAGCCTGTACTCCCAGTACTTTAGGAGGCCGAGACGGGTGGATCACGAGGTCGAGAGATTGAGACCATCCTGGTCAACATGGTGAAACCCCGTCTCTACTAAAAACACAAAAAATTATCTGGGCATGGTGGCGCATGCCTGTAATCCCAGCTACTTGGGGAGGCTGAGGCAGGAGAATTGCCTGAACCCAGGAGGCGGAGGTTGCGGTGAGCCGAGATCGTGCCATTGCACTCCAGCCTGGGTAACAAGAGCATAACTCCGTCTCAAAAAAAAAAAAAAAAGAATGAGGTCTGCACTCTGCTCTCTGGACGTTTCATCCTGGGCCAGAGCTGGGTCTGTAAATAAATCATGATGTGCTGTGATCAGCTGTAAAGTCAGCTGTGTGCCCAGTGCCCAGGCCAGTGGGAGGGGCTGGCAGTTCTGCCCAAGAAGGCCTCACCAGAGAGTTGCCTGGGGTCTGCCTAATGACAGGGGAGATGGTGGCCCACAGGGAAGGCAGTACTGCCAACTGTGAGGCAGGGACATGCCGATTGCATTCCTGTAGGAGGCACCAGGACACCCTCCTTCCACCCTGCACCTCCTCTCTCAACAAAAGGCACCTGCTATACTGGCTGGTTGGCCACAGCCTTGGGCCAGTCACTTAGCCTTCCTGTATCCCAGCTACCTTGGGAGGCTGCAGCCTCAGTTCCCTCACCTATTAAAGGTAGGTAATGGAGTTGTCGTGATGATTAGAAATACAGACCCTGGCACAGTGAGCACATATTAATAGCAGATGACATTATTATTATTATTCAAACTTTGAAAACTGTCACCCTCCATGACTTCTCAGGAGGCTTGAATCTGTGCAAAGCCCAGTGCAGGGAATTTGGCAGAAAGAGGCAAACAATGGCAGTTACCATTGAATCAGAATCTGATTCCAGAGAGCACTAGAATCCAACTCTGGAAAGCACCCAGGCTGATCCCCTGTCTCAAGCTGATGATGCACCACCTCTGGACCTCAGTTTCCCCATCCGTGCCATGGGGAGGGTGCAGAGCCATCTCTTAGAACCCTTCCATTCTGGCTTTCAGTGGTTCCCTGTCCAGGGCTGTAATCTGGGTCATTTGGAAGTGGCTTTGCTTGACCATGGCTGCTGGGGGCTCCCCATCCCTTTCCCATTGGCCTCCGGCCAAAGGCCAACTCAGGCAAACTGACTGTGCCCTTCTCTGCACTGCAAGCCTGCAATGTACTCACCTCAGGGCCCTGGTGGGTAGAAACTGGGGTTAGAGAGGGATGATCTTACTCTGAGAGCTGCTGACCAGACAGGTGTTAGGGCTTTACAGAGGGAGGCTCAGCTGGAAACACACAAGCTCCAGAGCCAGCTCCAGAGGCAAAGGTGCCACCCCAGATCATCAGTAACAGCCAGGGAGAGAGAAAGGATGCTTTTCTCAGCACATTTTCCCAATCAGCATCTTCTTCCAGCTCCCTGAACCCTAACTTACCCTTAGCCCTCCCCACCCTTCCACCCCCTGCCCATGTCTTGGAGATCTCTGTGCTGTCTTTTGTAGAGCGGCTGCTGTCTTGCATTCAGAGTCTCTGTTGCGTAAGGCTCCAGCCTTTGCACAGCGGCCCAGAGGGTGCAGGAGGGTCTCAGTTACTCTTCTCCTCACCTTGCGCATAGAGAAGGCAAGTCTCATGGTACGTGGTTGGTGGACCCAGGGGCCTGCCCCTGCTCAGTGCTATCCAGGTTCAGGCTCTGCCTGGAGCAAAAACAAGAGCTTACTCATGCAGTGTTCCTGTCCTTACATGGTAGCAAATCTCAGAGAACAGAGGAGCTACTCAGGCTGGCATGGGGTTGTCTGCTTTTCTCATTTTTGGCAGCTTCTGCTTTCTGCTGGGACCAGCAGTGCTGGCAGCCCTTGTCTAGCAGCACCCTTCCCTCAGGAGGGAGAGGGTAGTTCTTCAATATCATCTCAAAGCCAGTGGGTGCCAGGACTGGGCCTGGAACCAGCGGATCCCCAGGGCTCCAGAGAAATTGCTGTCCATCCCACTTCCACCCCTGGGAATAGAGAAAGCAATTTTCATCTGTTTCAGAAAATCATGCCTTTGGATAGTAACTCCTGTGATGGTGGCAAACATTCCTTTCTCCACCTCAGCTGCAAACTGGCCAAGTGGTGGTTCCCATGGCAACTGCACTGTTGCTGGGCAGCTGTGGACCCTGGCCAAAATGCAACTGTGTCCTTCAAAATGAGGAAGGAGCCTGCCCCTTGCAGGGGCCTGCAGGATGGCCCACCGGCTGGCCAAGGTGGGTGGGGGGTCCATGGAAGAGTGGCATGGACCTGAAGGGCCTGCACTCCCCACCCCTGCAGCCCATGGGGCCTCCCTCCTGCTCCCAGGCTGAGAACCAATTCCCAGCCGCTTGTCACTTTGACTTTTCATCCTCAGGGGCTGCGCACCTGGCCTGTCCTCTCAGGGACCCAGCCCAGTGATCTAGTGCCCCTTTTAGGAAAGGGGATCAGAATCCATTAGGATTGAATCCTCCAACCCATCTGGGTGATAGGAGGATTCAGAGTAGATTGGCTCAGTAGCGTTATGTAAGGACCTGGGGCTGAAGCCACTTCCAGGGTTCATGCGAAGGTCCCTTCCTAGACAGGTGTGAGGGCATTTTTTTCTCCAAGCATTGAGTCCTCGGAAAGGTCAGAAACTTCCCTCTCCTGTGGGAGTGGTGTCCAAGCCTTCCTTTCCTCCCCTGGTGAGTTTCCTCCTGGGCAGTCCTAAGCCATCCATTGTAATCCATCCAGTGCTCATCCCATAAGCATGCATACTGAGGCCTTGCTGCATGCAAGGTTTTCCCCTTAGATAAAATCAATCAACATCTCTTGCCCTATGAAATCAAATGTTCAATCATCAAAAGAGAATAAGCTGATTGTTTCTGAATCTCTGCCTCCCCCTCCCCACCAAAAAAGACTTACAGATAGGTCCCAGGGCTCGAACCACTGGAATGTTCCCTGTTACGCTTCTAACTGTGAGGCTTCCTCTCAATTTCCTTATCCATTGTGCTTTTTTTCTTTTCTTAATTTTTTGAGATGGAGTCTCCCTCTGTCACCCAGGCTGGAGTGCAGTGGCGTAATCTCAGCTCATTGCAACCTCTGCCTCCTAGGCTCAAGCAATCCTCCTATCTTAGCCTCCCAAGGTAGCTGGAACCACAGACATGCACCACTATATTAGCTAATTTTTGTATTTTTGGTAGAAATGGGGTTTCACCATATTGTCCAGGCTGGTCTCGAACTCCTGAGCTCAAGGAATCTGCCCACCTTGGCCTCCCAAAGTACTAGGATTATAAACTTGAGCCATTGCCTGGCCCCATTTACCCTTTACTTCTGCAGACTAAGGTCACAATAAGTCCTCAGTGATGAGTAAATACAAAAAGAAAAATGTCCTAGCCAAAGAGAAACTCTGACCAAGTCCTTCAAACGGGGATCAGAATTGGAAAATTTATTAACAACAACTCCTTTTGTCGATTGAAATGGGTTAGAAGGGGGATCTCTGGAGTTAACAAAGCTGTCTGCTAATATGAAGATTGGGTTTGTGTTTCACACATGTGTGTACACTTCAAAAATAATCATCCTTGGCAAGGTTCATCCTTGTTCCATGTTTTTGTATCATGATCTGTTCCTTCTCAAAGCCCAGGGTCAGGCTTATATTAACAAACGCTCATCCTTCATTTGTTAGCAAAGATAAATGAGACTGTAATGAAGGCATGTGTCAATAGGCATTCTTTCCTTAGAGTCAGTGTAACGAAGGACAAGTTTCCATTTGTTGAATACATCAGCCTCAATAGCTGGGAACTTGTAGTAATTAAAACTGGGCATATCTGAAATTTACCTTTGCACTCTCTGTGAAGAAAGCATCTACAAAGGGAAATAATAGTATCAAAAAAATTACAGAGAGATAAGAATAATAACTGGTTAAAGGCCCGTAATTCATTAATGATAGCGATAGAAGAGTTGACCGTTAATTAAAGCAGATTGAGAATGGCCCTATTGAATTATTTATACAACAAGCTTGGTCAGCGTTTTTTTTAATTCTTAAAATAAATATTGGAAAGACCCTGTTAAGAGGGTGAAAAGACAAGGCCAGGTGCAGTGGCACGCACCTGTAATGTCAGCTACTTAGGAGGCTGCAGTCAGAGCATCCCGGGAGCCCTAGAGTTCAGGACCAGCTTGGGTAGCAGAGCAAACCCCAGACCCAGTATCAAAAAAAAAAAAAAAAAAAAAAGGAAAAACTACAGAATGGGAGAAAACATTTGCAAATCACATATCTGACAAAAGATGTGCATCTAGAATATATAAGGAACTCTTGGCCAGGTGCAGTTACTCATACTTGTAATCATAACATTTTGGGAAGCCAAGGTGGAAAGATCGCTTGAGCCCAAGAGTTCAGCCCAGGTAACATACTGAGACCCTGCATATATAACAGCAACAACAACAAAATAGCTGGGCATGGTGGTGCCTGCCTATAGTCCCAGCTACTTGGGAGGCTTAGCTGAGAGGATTGCTTGAACCCAGGTTGTTCAGACTACAGTGAGCCATGATCACACCACTGCACTCTAGTCTGGGTAACACAGCAAGACCCTGTCTAAAAAAATAGATAAATAAATAAAGATAAGTTACCCAATCAAAAATAGACAAAGGAACTGAATAGACATTTTTTTGCCAAGAATATACAGGAATGACCAATGAACACATGAAAAGATGCTCAACAGCACTAATCATCAGACATGCAAATCAAAAAACCACCATGAGATATACTTCATACCCACTAGGGTAACTATCGTAAAAAAGATGGACAATAACAAGTGTTAACAAGGGCTTGGAGAAATTGGAATCATCATACATTGCTGGTGGGAATTTAAAATGGTTCTGTCACTTTGGAAAACAGTTTGACAGTTTCTTAAACATATGGAATTACCATATGACTGAGCAATTCCACTTCTAGGTATATGCCAAAGAGAAATGAAAACATATCCACACAAAAACTTGTACACAGATATTCACAGCAGCATTACTTATAGTAGCCAAAATGTGGAAACTACTCAAATGTTCATCAACTGCTGAGTTGAAAAATACAATGTGATATATCCATACAGTAGAATATTATTATTCAGCCATAAAGAAAAATATTCAATTACAAAATGGGCAAAAGACATGAACAGACATTTCACCAAACAGGATATACAGATGGCAATCACATGATAGGATGTTCAAGGTCATTAATTATTTGAGAAATGCAAATTAAAACCACAACAAGATATCACTTCACCTATCGGAATGGTTAAAATAAAAAGTGGGGATAACACTAAAGGCTGGTGAGGATGGAAAGAAATGGCATCATCCCTGCATTATTACTGGGAATGTCTTATGGTGTGGCCTCTCTGGAAAGCAGTTTGGCAGTTCCTTTGAAAACTAGAGCCTGGACATGGTAGCTCATGCCAGTAATTCCAGTGTTTTGGGAGGCCCAGGTGGGAGGATTGCTTAAGGCTAGGAGTTCCCTGTCTCTACAAAAAATTTTAAATTAGCTGAGTATGATGGTGCATGCCTCTGGTCCCAGGTACTCAGGAGGCTGAGGATCATGAGCCTGGGAGGTTGAGGTTGTAGTGAGCCATGATGGCACCACTGCATTCCAGCCTGGGCAACAGAGTGAGACCCCATCTCCAAAAAAGGATAGGAAACTACAGCTAGCCTTACCACATGACCCAGCAGTTTCCCTCTTGGGTGTATATCCTAGAGAAATGAAAACACATGTTTCACATGGAAACTTGTATGCAAATGTTTACAGCAGGTTCCTGCATAGTAACTAAAAACTGGGAACCATCCAAATGTCCTTCAGTGGATGAATGTCTAAACAACCCATGGTACATCTGTTCTACAGAATATTACTCAGCAATAAAAAGCAATTAACTGTTGATTCACTGAACAACTTGAATGAACCTCAAGGAAGTTACACTGAAGAAAGCCAGTCTCCAAAGGATATATACTTTGTAATTCAACTTATGTGATGTTTCTGAAATAATACGATCATACAGACAGGAATAGATTAGTGGTTGACAGGGCTAGTGATGGGGAGGGGTAGATGTGGCTGTGAAAGGATAGCACAAGGGAGCTCTGTGGTGTTGGATGAGCTTGGATCAAATATCTTGATTGTGGTGATTGCATGAAGATACCTGTGTGATAAAATTGCCTAATACTATACAAAGCCACTTAAATGAGTCCAAATAAAACTGCTGACATCTGAATAGCGTCTAGGAACTGCATTGAGGTCAATTTCCGGGTTTTGACATTGTGCTCTAATTATGACCACTGTTACCACTAGGGGGGAACTGGATGAAGAGTACACAGGACTTCCCTATTCATTTATTTGTAACTTCTTGTGAATCTGTAAGCATTCCAAAATAAACTATTTTATAAATACAGTTGTTTATTTTATTAATGCAATTAAACAAGTATTTGAGAACTGGCAATGTACCCACCACCATGGTATATGCTGGGGGTTCTGTGCAAAACAGAAAATGCACACGCAGTCTTCTCTTGATAGTTCATTTGCATTACTAAGTGATGAAACTGAATTTCTCTCTGTTTTTTAGCTTCTTTTTTTTTTGAGACAGAGTCTCAGGCTGGAGTGCAGTGGCACGATCTTGGCTCACTACCACCTCCGCCTCTGGGTCCAAGTGTCCTCCTGCCTTAGCCTCTCAAGTAGCTGGGACGACAGGTGCCAGCCACCACATCTGGCTAATTTTTATATTTTTAGTAGAGATGGGGTTTCACCATGTTGGCCAGGCTGGTCTCAAACTCCTGACCTCAAGTGATCCGCCTGCCTCGGCCTCCCAAAGTGCTGGGATTACAGGCATAAGCCACCGTGCCCAACTGCTCTTTCTTAGCATTTTAAAGTTGTTTATTAAATTATACAAAAAACTTACATTTAAAAGATTATTTATTTCAATAATTTTAGGGGTACAAGTGGGTTTTAGTTACATTGGTGAGTTCTTTAGTGGTGGTTTCTGAGATTTTGGTGCACCAGTCACCTGAGCAGTGTTCACTATACTCAATATATAGTCTTTTATCCCTCACCCTACACCCAGCTTTCCCACCCAAGTCCCCAAAGTCCATTCCATCACTCTTATGCCTTTGCATCCTCATAGCTTAGCTCCCACTTATGAGAACATATGATACACAGTTTTCCATTCATGAAGAATTTAACCTCTTTAAAAAAAAAAAAAAACTAATCACTTTCAGTTCTTCATGGATGTTCCATTTTGATGTTGAGACTGTGAATGCCAGGTTCTGGGCTGGCATGCGTGTACCCAGCATCTCTACCTGCCCTGACCCAGCCTTGAGGGTGAGTCACCAGTGAAAGGTTTCCTTTTTTCTGAGCCAAGACAGAGTCAGATTGTTGTCACCCGCTGTCACCTCAGACTGCACTGCGTTCAGCTGCCTGGTGCCTGTTCTCACACCTCATTTCACTTCTTGAGACATTTTGAACAGGGTCTGGTATGTTTCCCCTGAGGCTTTTGCGAGGGACGTGGGAAAATGTACTCATTGCGATGAGTCTCCGGAACTGCTGGAGCTGGCAATTTTGTTGAGAGGAGCAGGCTGGCGGGATCCCTGCCCAGGGCAGAAGCGGGTGCTGGACAGCCTGAGGCCCTATCAGAGCTGTCGTGGTAGGTTCACAGGTGATGTAGTCTCCTGGGCAGTAGGTTGAACAGAGGGCTTGTCATCTGTGTCACGTAGGACTTTGAGCTGCTACTGAAAGCGGCGTGAACTGAGAGGACACTGGAAACCAATGGGCTTTAGAGAAAACTCTTGACTGTGTCTTTGCTTACAGAAGTCATATACGCTCATTATAAAAATTGCAGGAAAACAGAATGCAGGAAGTGAAATTCAGTCCACTCTGCATGTGTGCATGTGTTTCTGGTTTTCATCTCAGCTTTATTCAGATGTGTTTGTTTAATGTATCAATATCTTTTAAGTAGATAACAGCTTTATTCAGGTGTGTTTAATGAGTTCAGTATCTTCCAAGATCAAGGTACTGGCAGAAAAAAATAATTTTTAAAAAAGTACTAAATATCCTACAGTTCAGCAATTTAAAGTATACAATTCAATGGCTCTTAGTATGTCACAGAGTTGTGCAACCATCATCACAGTCAATTAAGAACATTTCGACCGAGTGCAGTGGCTCACGGCTGTAATCCCAGCACTTTGGGAGGCCAAGGTGGGCAGACCACAAGGTCAGGAATTCTAGATCAGCCTGACCAACATGGTGAAAGCCCATCTCTACTAAAAATAGAAAAATTAGCCGGGTATGGTGGCACAGGCCTGTAATCCCAGCTACTCAGGAGACTGAGGTGGGAGAATCGCTTGAACCCGGGAGGCAGAGATTACAGTGTGCTGAGATTGCACCACTGCGCTCCAGCCTGGGTGACAGAGTGAGACTCCATCTTAAAAAAAAAAAAAAAGAAGAACATTTTATCACCTCAAAAAAGAAAAGAAACCTTGTGTTGCATAACAGTGTGAATGTGCTTAATGCCACTGAACTGTCTGGTTAAAATGCTAAATTGTGTGTTATTTTTAGTTTACAATTGAAAGAAAGAAAGAAAAAAAAAGAAAGAAAGAAGCCCATACCCTTTAGCTAGGATTCCCCTACTGCCCCCAGCCCTAAGCAACCACTCCTCTCCTTTGTCTCTGTTTATTTGGCCCACTGTAGATCTCAACACCCAAAGGCCCTTTCACCTGACTCTTCTTTACAGGTCCTCACTGTGCTGGCAGGCAGGCATGGTGTTGGGCTCAGTGCAGGGGACAGGGAAAATTGAGACCTATTCCTGCCCCAGCTGTAGTCCAAGAGCCTCTGCCTCTCACTCAGAGTGAAACACACGGGTGGCATTTCCCTGATGTACATTTTGGGCAGCGCACCCTGTCTGTGACTTTCCAATGGGAGAGGGTGGAATCCCTGGGAAACAAAGGCTTTGAGGTAGAAGGTATATCTCGAGCTGGGCTCTGGAGGTGCAGGGATTCTCTGTGCAAGACAAACAGCATGAACAAAGGCAAGGAGGTGGGAGTGAGGACTGTATGAAGAGGGGAGAGGGGGCAAAACGCCCAGCCAACAGACGGGGTTTCTGTTGAAGTGCTATAGGAAATGAGACCCAATGGGTCTGCAGAACCCTTTCCCTGCACCCCTGCCTCACACCACATTGCCTTGCATGCGTAAAATGACAGTTTAGTAATATCCCCATTGACTGAACATGCATGCACTGTTCCAAGCCACTCCCATGGCGTAGCTTATTTCATGCTCACAGTGATGTTTATGAAGTAATGTAGTTGCTTCTTATGGCTGCCACTGCAAATTACACAAACTGGGAGTCTTAGAACAACGTAAACTCTTTCTCTTACAGTTCTGGAGGCCAGAAATTGGAAATCAAGGTGTAGACAGTCTTGGTTCCTTCTGGAGACTCTGGGAGCATCTGTTCCATGCCTCCCTCCTGGATTCCGGTGGTTGCTGCCAGTTGGCTGGCATTGCTTGCATCACTGCAATCTCCATCTCCAGCCTCCGTTGCATTCCCCTTCCCCTCATAGAAATACCTGAGACTGGGTAAGGTATTGTGTTGTTCTCAGGCTCCCAGTTTGTATAATTTGCAGTGGCAGCCATAAGAAGCAACTCACATGGCCTTCTTTTTTTTGGAGAAAGAGTCTCGCTCTATCCTCCAGGCTGGAGTGCGGTGGTGCAGTCTCACCTCTGCCTCTCAGGTTCAAGCGATTCCTATACCTCAGCCTCCCAAGGCTCCTGCTACCATGCCTGGCTAATTTTTGTATTTTTAGTATAGAAAGGGTTTCACCGTGTTGGCCAGGGAGATCTCAAACAACTGACCTCAGGTGATCCACCCACTTTGCTCGCCTCCCAAAATGCTGGGATTACAGGCATGAGCCATCATGTCTGGCCCATCACATGGCCTTCTTGTGAGGACACCAGCCACTGGATTTAGGTCCCTCCTTAATGCAGTATGACATCATCTTCATTACATCTACAAATACACTATTTCCAAATAAGGTCACATTCACATGTTTTAGAGATTCACATGTATTCACATGTATCACATCCACATATCTTTTGCAGGAACACAAGTCAATCCTCAACAGGTGGGTACTTTACTACCTCTGTTGTATTTGTCTTTTCTCACATTTCTATAAAGAAATACCTGAGACTCGGCAATTATAAGAAAAGAAGTTTAGGGGCTGGCACAGTGACTCACGCCTGTAATCCCAGCACTTTGGGAGGCTGAGGCGGGTGGATCACGAGGTCAAGAGATCGAGACCATCCTGGTCAACATGGTGAAACCCCTTCTCTACTAAAAACACAAACAAAATTAGCTGGGCATGGTGGCACGTGCCTGTAATCCCAGCTGCTCAGGAGGCTGAGGCAGGAGAATTGCCTGAACCCAGGAGGTGGAGGTTGCGGTGAGCTGAGATCGCGCCATTGCACTCCAGCCTGGGTAACAAGAGCGAAACTCTGTCTCAAAAAAAA
>CAUYOR010172305.1:0-11192 GCA_963573925.1 Callimico goeldii | reverse complement strand
GTTACACCCAGTAAGTTACGGTAAGTTACTAAGTGTAAATACTTAAGTTAATATTTTACAATGAAGGTAACAAGGGTCCAAAATGAACACAAGCAATAAACCATAAGGAGCCGAAAGTGGGCACAATGCCTCCCAAGTCCTCATACCCATAAAGTAATGTCTGTTAATTATTTTGAATAGCATAGTCCCTCTCTTGGTTCCTGCTTTCCCTCAGCTCGACTCCCCCAACCAGGGATCTGTGTCCGGGCTCAAGCTCACCGTATGGCGAGGCCCATTTCCTAGGGGCCTCGCACGGGAGCGATCCCCACAGATCCCGCAACTCTGGGAGTCTTAAGACATACAGTCAGGCAGCTGGAAGGACAGATGCCTCATCTGACCACTGTTCTATCGACCAAAGGCAGGATAAGCATGGTGGGTGCAGAGGGTGCAGTTGAAAACATGAAACCCTTGCCTGGAAAATGAAGAGCCAGGCCCTGATTTGGAATGAATATTCTTAAAATGAAAATAATTATGCAAAGTTAGAGGAGCTTTTAACAAGGATGGAGCTTAGTCATCTCAATTTATTGATGGAGAAACAGGCTTAGTGAGTTCATGACAGAAACGGAGCTCCGATCCTCAGTGAGTCTTTGCCCTGCGCCGTAGCTATCAGGGAACATGAAATCTGTCCAATGCCACCACCTTCTCTCCTCATGTTTGCCACCTGCTTAAGACTCTCCTTCAAGTAAACAGCATGTCCTTACTGACCACAACGTAGCCATTGTCTGGGCGACTCTGGCAGTGACCTCGATAGCCTCTAGAATGCGAAACGCACTCGACTTGTACAAATACAAACACTTGGTGGCTCTTTGGCTGCTGGGGAGCATTATGGCCCTTTCGTTGAGTTTCTCTGGGACATATGAACTTCTGATCTTAACTGACTCATTTAGTTGTAGCAGGGAATTCCAATGCCTTTGGAAATAGAATATGGATATGATTCAGGATGAAACATCAGTGGAAACAGACCTTTCAAGATCAATTTTAAAACTATAACTACTGGTTATAATTGTCATAAAATTAGATAGTTCTTCCTCCTTATTTAGAACCTGGAATACAGGCCAGGCATGGTGGCTCACACCTGTAATCCCAGCACTTTGGGAGGCTGAGGCGGGCAGATCATTTGAGGTCGAGAGTTCGAGACTAGCCTGACCAACATGGTGATACCTCATCTCTACCAAAAATACAAAAAATTAGCCAGGAATGGTGGTGCATACCTGCAGTCCCAGCTACATTGGAGGCTGAGGTGGGAGGATCACTTGAACCTGGAAGGGGTTTTGTAGTGAGACTCCATTTCAAAAAAAAAAAGAAAACAGAATACAAGGTCAGGCATGGTAACTCATACCTGCAATCCCAGTACTTCAGGAAGCTGAGGTGAGAGGCCCGAAGTTTGAGGCCAGCTTGGGCAACATAGTAAGACCCTGTCTCTACCATAAAAGAAAAAGAAAGAAAACAGAGTAGAAAGGGTAGCGTCTGGGTCTCCAGTTTTGTTTGTTTGTCTGTTTGCAGGTCCTGCTATTCCAAGTGTGGAACCTGTACCAGCCCCATGGGAATCATAAGGGAGCGTGTTAGAAATGTAAACGTCTCAGGCTTTCCCCCAGACCTACCTGGTAGATCACAATCTGTATCTTAGCAAGATTGCTCAGTTGACTTGTAGGCACAGGAAAATGTGAGACATGCTGCCAGAGAGCACCAAATCATGTCAAACACAAAATAGACCTCAAACAAAGGAAGAAAATGAAGTATTTGCCATGCTTGCATTGTAATGAGAATGCATGCAATAACTTAAGGGCATTTACTGCAATAGGAATTCTTTTTTTTTTGAGTCTTGCTTTGTTGCCCAGGCTGGAGTGCAGTGGCACAATCTCACCTCACTGCAACCTCTGCCTCCCAGGTTCAAGCAAGTCTCCTGCCTCAGCCTTCCAAATCATGGGGGATTACAGGCCTGTGCCACCACACCTGGCTAATTATTTGTATTTTTAGTAGTCATGGGGTTTCACCATGTTGGCCAGACTGGTCTCAAACTCCTGACCTCAGGAGATCTGCCCACCTCAGCCTCCAAAAGTGCTGGGATTACAGGTGTGAGCCACCGCACCCAGTCAGGAATTCCTTTTAAATTAATAGATTCTTCTTTTTTAGAAGAGCTTTAGATTTACAGAAGAATGGTATAGCATTTCCATATACTGCCCTCTTATCCCAACACGTACAGATAGTCCTCTCATTAACATCATGAATTAGTGTGCCACACTTGTTACAATTAATGACTCGATATTAATATATTATTATTAAAGCCCATAGTATACATTCAGGTTCACGCTTTGTGATGTACAGTTCTATGGGTTTTGAGAAATGCATAATGTCATGTATCCATATTCTACAGAACAGTTTCACCGCCCTGAAAATCCTCTGTGCTCTGCCTGTTCATCCTTCTGTCCTCCCAAACTCCTGGCAACTACTGATCTTTCTACCGTTGTCATAATTTTGCTTATTCCAGAATGTCCTATAGCTGGAATTATACAGCATATAGCCTTTTCAGATTGACTTCATTTATGCCTTTATGTTCCTCTGTGTCTTTTTGTGATTTGATAGCTTATTTCTTATACTATTGCTAAACAGTATCCCATTTTATGTCTGTATCACAGTTTGTTTATACTTTCACCTATTGAGGAATCTTTCGATTGCTTCCAGTGTGGGGCAATGGTGAATAAGGCTGCTATAAACATTTGTGTGCAGGTTTTTGAGTGAACATAAGTTTTCAGCTCTATTGGGTAAATACTTAGGAATACAATTGCTGGATGGAATGGTAACACTATATTTAGCTTTGTAAGAAACAGTCAAATGGGAGCAGGGTGTGGTGGCAAGCACCTGTAGTCCCAGCTATTCAGGAGGCTGAGGCAGGAGGGATTTCTTGAGCCTAGGAGTTTGAGACTGGAGTCTGCCATGATCACACTTGTGAGTAGCCACTGCACACACCCACAAAGAAACTACCAAACTGTCTTCCAAAGTGGCTGTGCCATTTGGGATTTCCACTGGCTTTGAAGGAGTCCCTGTTGCACATCCTTGGCAGCATTTGTGGTGTTAACGTTTTGGATTTTAGCAATTTCTAATAGGTCTGTAATGGTTATTTTGATTTGTAATTTCTAATGACACATGGTGTTGAGTGTGTTTTCATATGCATATCTGTCATCTGTATGTCCCCTTTGGCAAAGTGTCTGTTCAGATCTTTTGCTCATTTTTTAATTGAGTTACTTGTTTTCTTATTTTTGAGTTTTAGGAGTTCACTGTATATTTTGGACACAAGTACTTTATCAGATATGTGTTTTGGAAACATTTCTCTTAGTCTGACTTTTGTATTCTTCACAGCAGAAGTTTCTTTTTTTTTGAGACAAAGTCTTGCTCTGTCACCAGGCTGGAGTTCAGTGACCCAGTCTTAGCTCACTGCGACCTCTGCCTCCCAGGTTCAAGCAATTTTCCTGCCTCAGCCTCCTTGGCAGAGCAGCTGGCAGGTATGCGCCACCATGCCCAGCTAATTTTTGTATTTTTAGTAGAGATGGGGTTTCACCATGTTGACCAGGATGGTCTTGATCTCCTGACCTTGTGATCCACCTGCTTTGGCTTCCCAAGTGCTGGGATTACAGGCATGAGCCACTGCGTCAGGCCTGAAATTTTATATTTTAATAAAGCCCAACTTAACATTTCGTTTCCCAACTCCATATTCAGTGTTATCATGTTGGTAGCTTGGAATCAGCCATATTGGGGGTATTTACACTAAAGAAATTGGCACACTCTACAAATCAGGGAGTTCCTCCTTCCTTACAAGAGTTGGTTGCTAAATCATTGTATAGCACATGACTGCCTCCTACTTTCTATTGAATCATTCCAATTGGTCTATTACTTTAGTCATAACTTTTTTTATGTACCAGAGGTTTTTTTTTTGTTTTGTGTACATGTATAAGATATTGGTATTTATTTTTCTTGATGTAATTGCTCTTGGAAAGGCATGGTAGCTCATGCCTATAATTCCAGCACTTTGGGAGACAGATGCAGGAGGACTGCTTGAGGCCAGGAGTTCCAGAGCAGCTGGAGCAGCATAGCAAGACCTAATCTCCACACACACAAAAATTAGTCAGCTGTGATGGCATGTGCCTGTAGTCCCAGCTACTTGGGAGGCTGGGGTGGGAGGATCTCTTGAGCCCAGTAGTTTGAGACTGCAGTGTGCCATTATCACACCACTGCATCCCAGCCTGAGTGACAGAGTGACACCTTGTCTTTTTTTTTCTCTGTGACAAGGTCACACTCTGTCACCCAGGCTGGAGTGCAGTAGCAGGATCACGGTTCATTGCAGCCTCTACCTGTGAGGCTCAAGTGATCCTCCTGCCTCAGCCTCCCGAGGAGCTGGGACTACAGGTACATGCCAACATGCCCAGCTAGTTTTTGAATTTTTGGTAGAGATGGAGTCTCCCTATGTTGCCCAGGCTAGTCTCGAAATCCTGGGCTCAAGTGATCCCACCTCAGCCTCCCAAAGTGCTGGGATTACAGGTGTGAGCCACCTCATCCAGCAAAACCCTATCTCTTTGCAAAAAAGAATAACCAAAACATGTCTAAAGAAGAGAGAAGAGGGATTTTCCTTAGTATATATGAAGACTTAAAAAAATTATAGTAATTAGTCCAGGCATGGTGGCTCATGCCTATAATCCTAGCACTTTGGGAGGCTGAGGCAGGTGGATTGCCTGAGCTCAGGAGTTCGAGACCAGCCTGGGCAACACTGTGAAACATTGTCTCTACAAATATACAAAAAATTAGCCAGGCATGGTGGTGTGTGCCTGTAGTCCCAGATACACAGGAGGCTGAGTCAGGAGAATTGCTTGAACCTGGGAGGTAGAGGTTGCAATGAGCCAACATCTCACCTTTGCACTCCAGTCTGGGTGACAGACTGAGACCCTGTCTCAAAAAGAAAAAAAAAAAAAAAAAAAAAAAAAATATATATATATATATATATATATATATACACACATATATAGTAATTAAGCAGAGTGATAGATGTTAGGGCAAGTTTAGAAAAATAGATCAAAGCAACATAAAGGAAGCCCAGAAATAGATCTAAGCATAGGTAGAAACTTATGTGATCAAGAAAACATTAAAATCAGAGGGAAATATTGGTCTGTTCAACAAAAGGTGTTGGAATCATTGACTTTCCTTATGGGGAAATAAAACTAAATTTAAGCTTCATACTATACACACAAACTCCAAATGGAGTAAAGGATTAGAGCCCCAAGTGTCAAACGCCCAAATTTAGAACCAATGGAAGAAAGATATTCAGAAAAATATTGTTAAACTCATGATCAAAGAGTTATGTAGGACTCTGCACACAAGGTACTAAACATTACATATAGATAACTCATATAGCATAAAAGGTAAAAGTTTTTATATTATAAAACTGCTGGCCGGGTGCAGTGGCTCATGCCTGTAATCATCACTCTGGGAGGCCGAGGTGGGCGGATCACAAGGTCAAGAGATTGAAACCATCCTGGCCAACATGGTGAAACCCCGTCTCTACTAAAAATACAAAAATAAATTAGCCGGGCTTGGAGGGAGGGCACCTGTAATCCCAGCTACTTGGGAGGCTGAGGCAAGAGAATCACTTGAACCTGGGAGGTGGAGGTTGCAGTGAGCTAAGATCTGTCCACTGCACTCCAGCCTGGTGACAGAGCAAGACTCGATCTCAGAAAAAAAAAAAAAGCCATAAATAAAAGACAACAGGCATGCTTACAGAATATATTTGCAACATATATAGCAAACACTTATTGTCTTATCTTCTAATTTCCTGCCCGCTGGAAGCCACTGATACAGAAGCCTGAGGGAACATGCTCCCTGACCTCCTCCTCCAACAGAGCAGAGCCAGGAAGGGCTCAGATGGAAATTAGGACGAAGAGGTCCAGAATTCGCACAGTGACCAACAGACCATTCGTTGAAGAGGAAATCCAAATGGCCATAAAGCATATGCGAAAACGCTCAGTTGCACCAGTAGCCAGGGAAGCAAGTTAAAACAATGATACACAATTTTATACTCATCAGACTGGGAAGAATTGACAAATGTGATGTTATCAAGTGCTGGCTATGGTGCTGCTAGGAGTGTAAACTGATACATTCACGGAAGAGAGTATTTTGGGAATGGTGAGTAACGTCGAAAATGTGCATGCCCCTCATCTGACTGGTGTAGAGTTTTTTTTTTTTTCTTTTGAGACAGAGTTTTGCTCTTGTTATGCAGGCTGGAGGGCAATGGTGTGATCTTGGCACACCGCAACCTCCACCTCCTGGATTCAAGTGATTATCCTGCCTCAGCCTCCTGAGTAGCTGGGATTACAGGCATGGGCCACCACACCTGGATAACTTTTTTGTGTTTTTAGTAGAGTTGGGGTTTCTCCATGTTGGTCAGACTGGTCTCAAATTCCTGACCTCAGGTGATCTGAACGCCTCGACCTCCCAAAGTGCTGGGATTACAGGCATGAGCCAATGCGCCTGGCCCTATGTAGTATTCTTACAAAAAATGTCTAACCTGATAATCATGAGGAAGCAATAAGCAAATTCAGATTGGTGGGTATTCTGCAAGACAACTGGTCTGGATTCAGGAGTATCAATGTCATTTTACAATAGAAACCAGATTAAATCTGGGCATGGTGGCTCACACCTGTAATCCTAGCACTTTGGAAGACTGAGGCAGGTGGATCATTTGAACTCAGGAGTTTGAGACCAGACTGGGCAACAACATGGTGAAACCCCATTTCTACAAAAAATTCAAAAAATTGTCCAGGCATGGTGGCATGTGCCTGCCGTCCCAGCAACTCAGGAGGCTGAGGTGGGAGGATCCCTTAAGCTGAGGAAGTCAAGGCTGCTGTGAGCTGAGATTGCACCACTGCACTCTAGCCTGGGTGACAGAGTAAGACCTCATCTCAAAAATAAAATAAAATAGAAAAAAAATTAAAAATATTTTTTTGGTATGATCTTTCAGTAACCTCCATCTTCCCTTGAGGTATGGCCTGCCTCCTAAACAGCCAGCTCTCCAGGCCTGACAATGACAGGTGAAGGACCCCAGCAGCCCTAGAGAGCCTCCATCAACAGAGGCTGTGCCTGCTCACCTCCCCTTGGGCCTCCTCTTGGGCTCTCTCTTTATTTTAAGAAAGAAAGAAAAGAAAGAAAGAAAGAGAGTGAGTGAGAGAGAGAGCGAGCGAGCAAGTAGATGAAATAACGTTCTAGATTAAAGGACACCAAAGAGCCACAACAACTAAATGCAATGCCTGATGCTTGTTTGGATTCTGGATCGGAAAAAGCCAATGAATTGGATATAAAAACCATTATTGGGGCAATAGGGGAAATGTATACATGAGACAGTTTTACTGTATACTAGATACAGTATTGTGTTCATGCTCCTGTCCCAGCCAAGGCTGATGAGCCCCCAGGGACTCAGATAGTTAAGATATTTAGCAGGCTGTCAGAGCCTTAAGAAAGTTCTCAGCCCAGGACTGAGGTAGGGGTTACTTTGGGCTGAGGGGATTAGCAAAGGCTTGTGAAGTGGCTAAAGGCGTGACCTGGATAATTCAGGACTCAAATCCACCCGCATTGGAATTCTCTGGGTGACTGCCCAGTCCCTTGGCAGGCCAGCCAGCCACAGGGCCTGACTGTGCAGGACTTCCTGCCTCTGCAAAGGCAGTCGGGCTGAGCAGGGTTCCAGCCGGCTCGGTCCAGGCAGTTTTCCCTCCCCACCTCCAGGATTGTCCTCATCATCGCTCACTCCTATTCTCAGCTTAAGGTTCTGGAGGCCAAGAATTGACTCCCCCCGGATCCATGGTCTGTGGACACCCATGTTCTGACTGGAGACGGGGAGCCAGTGAGACCTGGGGCTTCAGGGTCTACCCAAGGAGGTTGCTCATGGCGGCAGACCTCTGGAGCGGGATTTGAGGCCAGGCCAAAGAGGTTAGTAACTGATGGGGGCTGCACAAATTGGGGGTTGTGGAGGGATGCCAGCTGGGAGGGAGAGACTGGAGAAGGGGGGTTGTGGAGAGTCCAAGAGGGAGGTGAGCAGGCACAGCCTCTGTTGACAGAGCCTCTCTAGGGCTGCTGGGGTCCTTCACCTGTCATTGTCAGGCCTGGAAACTGGCCCTTAAGGAGGCCAGGTCACACCTCAAGGGAGGTTACTGGAAGATCATACCTAAAATTACACGCAAAACTAGGAAGAGTTACGGGTAGGCGGAGTTAGGACTTGTGTTTACGTTAATCTGAGGCTTTGCTTGGATTTCTTTTTAGCCTAAACCACAGGCAAATATTCCCCTTTAGGGAAAGAGATCACCAACATCTATTTAACATCCCTTAACTGTTGAGAGTGTCCACTGCGTGCCAGATACTTCAGTACACACAGAAAGAGACCCAGAGACGAGTAAGATACTCTTAAAGGGAACTCTTCCTCCTGCCTTCCTCCATCTCTCTCTCTCTTTCTGGTTCCCTTCTCTGGAAGGCAGATTAGCTTTGGGCTAAGTATATTTGGCCTTGGGAGTCAAACGGATCAGAACAACTCCGAGCTTTGACCGGCTCGACCACGCATATGAGCCATTTCTTTTTCTTCAAGCCTCAGTGTCCCAATCTGCAAAGTGCATATGATAGTAGTATCCGCCTCATAGGATCACCTTAGGGATAAAATGAGAGAAGCCCCATAAAGAACTTAGCGTGGTATCTGTCCTCAATAAGGCATCAGCTATTTTTATTAGTCATTCAGCAAACATTTTTTCCTAGGACCCAATCTGTGCCATGCAGAGTGCTAGGTGCTGCCAGGGAGGAGTAAATGAGACACCGTCAAGGATTCACAGTCTAGCTTGTTCATTCGTTAATTGATTTCATCAATAAATATGTATCATGCCTTATGCCGAGCACTGGAGATGTCAAAGTATTAGTAAAAGACAGTGTCCCTGTTCGCAGGTTGCTCACAGCCTGGTGGGAGAGACATGGCAACACAGTGTGATTGGCGCTGTGAAGAGAGGAGGCACAGGGTACTGGGAGAGCTCAGGGCAGTGGATTGATCCAGTTCGGGGCAGGGCGATGGATTCACAAGACATTTTGGCAAAGGCAGACCCAGCTTCCGTGTTTCCCAGCTCACAGATGCGCTCCTACCCTGGGGCCTTTGTGCTTGCTCTTCCCTCTGCCTGGAGCTTTCTTCCCCTAGGATGTCCCCATAGCTTGTTCCTTCACCTCCTTCACGGCTTTACTCACATGTCACCTCACCAGCAAGACCTTTCTCAGCCACCCTGTTTAAAGTGGCCACTCCAGCCCAGCGCGGTGGCTCATGCCTGTAATCTCAGCACTTTGGGAGGCCAAGGCAAGCGGATCACTTGAGGCCAGGAGTTCGAGACCAGCCTGGCCAACATGATGAAACCCCGTCTCTACTAAAAATACAAAAATTAGCCGAGTATGATGGTGCACGGCTGTGGTCCCACCTACTCAGGAAGCTGAGATAGGAGAATCTCTTGAATCCTGGTGGTAGAGGTTGCAGTGAGCTGAGATCACACCACTGCACTCCAGCCTGGACAACAAAGCACAACTCTGTCTCAATAAACAAATAAATAAATAAATAAATTGGCCACTCCCACCAGCAACAGTCCCTGTTCCCACCCTGCTCTCTGCTTTGTTTTTCTCCATTGCTTCGATCACCACTTGACAAACTATACATTTTACTTATTTGCTTGTCTACTTCTGTCTTCTCCCTCTGGAATGCAAGCTCTGCCATGAGGGCAGGGTTTGCAGCTGTTTTGCTCTTTGCTGTATCCTCAGTATTTAGAGCAGCACCTGTCACATAATAGGTGCTCGCTAAAATAGTACGTTAGGCTTACAAAGATGAGTAGGAGTTGAGGAAGAGAAGAAAGGGAGGAAATAACAGATGAAAAGGGAAGAGGGGGAGGGAGAGAAAGAGAAAGAGGCAGAGAGAGAGATTGAAATTAGTAGGTTTAAGGAACTGACAGCCTTCACATCTGGCTTCTTCCCAGGAATGCTTTGGGGTAATATGAGGCAAGACTGGAGTAGGTGGGGGGCCAGTCATGCGGGGCCATGTCCTGTGAGGGGAGACAGGTGCCTCTGACTTGGGTGGATGGTGTTATGTGCTGTTACAGAGGTTAGAAAGATTGACCCAGGAAAAACGGAGGAAGCCATGAACTCTTCTGGGAGGTATCTGGGAAGGTGTCTCAAAAGAGGGGGCACCTTCTCTTAGGCCCAGGGAAAGAGTTCCAATGTTATTCTAGGTGCGATGGGCATTCTGAAGGCCTGTTCTCACACCCCCCATCCTAACAGACACTGGGTTAGAAACTTTTCGGTACTTGCACTAGTGGATTTCACTTTGCGTTTGGTCTTTGTAGTGTCTAATGGAACCTCTGCCTAAAGAATTGCTCAAGAAACATTTGCTTGGTTGGATTGGGATCGAGACAAGTGGAGTGGCCTTGAATTGTAGGTGTTTCAGGCTCATGAGCCTAGAACCTTGGGTGCCAACTGTGATCCTGCCAGGCAGAGGGACAGCCTTTCCTCAGGTTTCTCCCTCCTCCAAAAAAGAAGGGACATTTCTATGTAGGAAAACAAGTAGGCTTACACCAGTTAGAAAATGTCAGAAACAGATGCTTGGTGCCACAGAGAAAAATCAGCACTGAGACAAAGAATCTCTCAGCAAGATAATTTTACTTTCTGCAGAAAGGATGCCCCTGCTAGCTATCTTGCCACCAGAGTACAACGAACAAGGGAAAAGTAGACATGTTTATCATTTATGCATTTGGGGTCATCTTCACTGCTGTGACTGATCTCCATTGGTTGGAGCTAGACTGCACAATGTAACACTGAACCTGATTGGCTAATAACTTAAAACTTCCTTGAATAGGTAAAGGCAATGGAGAACAAAAGGAAAAGAGGAAGTCCAAATCAGGAAGGGACAGAAAGTTGCTTGTGAAAGGACTTAGAAAAGTAATAGCATAGGGCTGGGCACAGTGGCTCACGCCTGTAATCCCAGCACTTTGGGAGGCCGAGGCGGGTGGATCACGAGGTCAAGAGATCGAGACCATCCTGGTCAACATGGTGAAACCCCATCTCTACTAAATATACAAAAAATTAGCTGGGCATGGTGACGCATGCCTGTA
>CAUYOR010172303.1:0-26748 GCA_963573925.1 Callimico goeldii | reverse complement strand
TACAGGCACGCACCACTGTGCCCAGCTAATTTTTTGTATTTTTAGTAAAGATGGGGTTTCACCATGTTGACCAGGATGGTCTCGATCTCTTGACCTCGTGATCCACCCGCCTCGGCCTCCCAAAGTGCTGGGATTACAGGCGTGAGCCACCGCGCCCAGCTAGACTTCATCTTTGAATGGGCTTCATCCATCCCAGGAAACAAGTGCTTGGGGGTTTACAAACCCCAGCCACGGTCTGTGGCCTTCCAGTCCAAAATCTCCCCAGACATCTTCCTCTGCCCTCTTGCTGGACTGAATGTCCCACTTCCCACCCTGCGTGGATATGTTGAAACCTAACCACAGTGTGTGGGCATCAGCAGGTGCGGCCCTTGGGAAGTGATTAGGTCATAAGGGTGGGGGCCTCGTGAATGGGATTAGTGCCCTTAAATAAAGGGGCCCAGGCCGGGTGCAGTGGCTCATGCCTGTAATCCCAGCACTTTGGGAAGCTGAGGTGGCCAGATTGCTTGAGCTCAGGAGTTTGCAACCAGCCTGGGCAACATGTTGAAATTCTGTCTCTACTAAAATACAAAAACTTAGCTGGGCATGCTGGTGTGCACCTGTAATCCCAGCTACTTGGGAGGCTGAGGCAGGAGAATCGTTTGAACCTGGGAGGGAGAGGTTGCAGCAAGCCAAGACTCAGCCACTGTACTCCAGCCTGGGCAACAGAGTGAGATTCTGTCTCAAAACTAACTAAATAACATAAAAGAGGCCCGATGGAGACCCCTTTCCCCTTCCACCACGTCAGGACACAGTGAGAAGCTGGAATGGGCCCTGGGCAGACACTGACTCCGCCAGTACCTTGATCTTGGAACCCTAGCCTACAGAGCTGGAAGAAATACATTTCTGTTGTTTGTAAACTGCCCAGTCTATGGAATTTAGTTACAGCAGCTTGAACTGACCAAGACACCACCCTAATGGTGTCACACTTCCCTTCCTTGGTCGTCCTCCTCATTGAGCTTCCTGCTTCAGCTCCTCCTCCTCCCCCAGGGCCCTGCCCCACACAGCACCTTAGGACAGGCGTCTTCAGCTCCTCCTCCTCCTCCCCCAGCGCCCTGCCCCGCACAGCCCTTAGGACGGGGGTGTCTTCAGCTCCTCCTCCTCCCCCAGCGCTCTGCCCCGCACAGCACCTTAGGACGGGGGTGTCTTCAGCTCGTCCTCCTCCCCCAGCGCCCTGCCCCACACAGCACCTTAGGACGGGGGTGTCCTCAGCTCCTCCTCCTCCCCCAGGGCCCTGCCCTGCACAGCACCTTAAGACGGGGGTGTCTTCAGCTCCTCCTCCTCCCCCAGCGCCCTGCCCTGCACAGCCCTTAGGACAGGCGTCTTCAGCTCCGCTTTGGTGTCATCGCTTGGACATGGAACCACCGTTTGCTCTATGAAGACACCTCTGCTTCCAGCTGTAGCCGAGGCTTCTTGTAGCCCATTCACTTTGGCTCCAAGCTGGACCTGTTTCTCTTTGTCACCGTGGACCTCCTTTCGCTACGTGGTAGGTAGCATCTGTCTTTGCTTCCTTGGTTTTCTCACTTATGTCTCCTGCAGAACATCCTCAAGAAATTTACTCAGAAAAGGTACACTGGAGGAAGTTTCTCTCGTTGGCCCAGGTTTGCAGAAGCAGAGGGTTGGAGTGTGGTCGATGCCAAGAAGTTCTTCTTACTCGGGGGAAAGTAGAAGGCAGGCCACTCTGAGCCTCCCTCCTGTTGCCAATAAGCTCTTATCAGAGGCCAACACTGTAAGGATCAAAACCGTGACAGCTGTGAGATGGCTCAGGGGTCTCAGGGGTAGTGGTGCCACGTGGGCCAAGAGCAGAGTGTAGGGGAAATGCGGTGGGGGTTGGGGGAGGGAGAGGAGAACGTGGAGAGAGTAGCTGTAAAGGATCAGGAATTGGGGAGTTTCCTGAGGAAACAGGTGGTCAGCGTTGAGGGTGAGGTGGGGTGGACTGAGTGAGGCTTCGGGCATTAGATTCTCATATGGAAGGCACAACCTAGATCCCTCCTATGTGCAATTCACAATAGGATTCAAGCTCCTGTGAGAATCTAATACAGCTGCTGATCTGACAGGAGGTGGAGCTCAGGTGGGAATGGTCTCTAGCCTGCTGCTCGCCTCCTGCTATGAAGCCGGGTTCCTAACAGGTCATGGGCCAGTATTGGTCCGTGGCCCCGGGGTTGGGGACTCTGGTTCTAGAGGACAGTGTGCACATACACAAGAGGAGAGAAGGAAAAGAAGCACCCGCTGCTTTCAGGAAGAGCTCAGAGGTATGCGTGCCAATCTTCGGTCAGTGTTGAGGTTGATTGTCGGCATAATTGCTGTGCTTTCCTGGGCTGCTTGCTTTTCTGGGGAGCGAGGAGAGTGCCGGTCCAGCCTAGCTCACCTGTGACGGTCTTTTGCCCGCATGAGACACTCTTGCTACCCTTTGTCCCTTTTCCTTTGCTGATACGTTAAACAGGGCGCCGATCTTCTCCGTCTGGGCATACTGTGGCTTCAGTTTCCCCGGGGTGACAGGTAGCAGGTGCAGACATTTGATCTGGTTTCACACAGGGAAGCAGCCTCTTCACACTCCTAGGTCTCTCAGCATCTATCCCAGCCCTGCTGTCAATTCTGTCTGAGTTTCCCAGTCCTGCCATAATACACTACCACGGTAAAGTCCAAAACGGGTCTTCCTTGGCTAAAATCAAGGTGTCAGCAGGGCTGTGTTCCTTCTGAGAACATTCCTTTAGAAGAAAGGTAAGGTATCAGAAAATCTGTTTTCTAACCTTTTCCCGCTTCCAGAGGCCACTCACATTTGTTGGCTCATGGCTCCAGCCTTCAACTTCTAAACCAGTAGTGAAGTGTCTGCCAGAGTCTCTGTCTCTGACCCCCGCTTCCACCATTGCCTCTCCTTCTCCTGCTTCCCTCTTAGAAGAACCCTTGCAATTACACCAGTCTATGGGATAACTCAGGATAATCTTCCAATCTCCAGGTCTTTAATTTTGTCACAGCTGCAAAATATCTTTTGCCATGTAAGAGACTATGCTCACAGATTTCAAGGATTAGGATTTGGACATCTTTGGGGGGGATAGTATTCTACCAACACTGTAGCTAGCCAAGAATAAGTAAAAGAATTGAAAAAAGCACCCAGGCGTAGCAGAAGCTGAAGACCGTGAACTTACTGTGGCTCAAATCTGCAATTAAGGACTTTTAGGAATTGGAATACAGGGACTAAGTTGGCAGGCTGTAGGTCTAGGCCAGGGTGTGGAAATTTTCTTTGCGTATAGCAGGACAGGGATACAGGGAGTAAGGGCTTTGATAAAAGTGTAACTTATTTGCTAAATTGAGGGCTTAAAGCTGGGTAAGCAGGGGAGGGAGAATGCTTACAGAGGGGAGGATATAAAAGTATCAAATAATGGTAAAATGCATAATCCGGAATTTCAGACAGGAGGCAATGTGACAAATGGCTAACAACTTCAGAGAAAAATTCTTAATATAGAGTATCCTTTCTTCTTTCATCCCAGCACATGTTAATTCATTAATTAGATTCAAGGCAGAATTTTCTTATTTTTTTCTTATTTTTCTTTATTGTTTTTAAGACAGAATCTCACTCTGTCGTTCAGGCTGGAGTGTAGTGGTGTGATCTTAGCTCACTGCAAGCTCTGCCTCCCAGGTTCAAGAGATACTCCTTCCTCAGCCTCCCAAGTAGCTGGGAGTATAGGTATTCACCACCAGGACCAGCTAATTTTTTGTATTTTTAGTATAACAGGGTTTTACCGGCCAAGGCGGGCGGATCACCTGAGGTCGGGAGTTCAAGAACAGGGTTTCACCATGTTGCCCAGGCTGGTTTCGAACTCCTGACCTCAAGTGATCCAGTCACTTGGCCTCCCAAAGTGCTAGAATTATAGGCATGAGCCACTACGTCCAGCCTCAAGGTGAAATTTTCTGGCACCTTATCTTTCTTCTAAAGGAATGAATTGCATCTACTCTTGATACTGGTCAGAGGTCTCAAAATAAAAAAAGAAGTCTGTCTTCTATTTTTTTTTTTTCTTTTTTTTGTGAAGGGGAGGAAGAAAGAGGAAGAAAGAGAGGGAGAGAGAACGGGAATGTTGCTTTACTCTAAAAATGGGTATTGAAAACCTCTTTTATGCCAATAATTGTGTTTAATAATGGCCGATCAATATTTCATTTAAACCTATGAGTAGGTGCGATGTGATACTGACAAGAATGTATATTTTGTGTGTTTAAAGTGGAGAGCTCTATAAATGTTTATTAAGTTTACTTGTTCCGGATCTGAGTTCAAGTTCTGGATATTCTTGTTAATTTTCTGTCTCATTGATCTATCTAATATTGATGTTGAAGTCTCCCACTATAATTGTGCGGGAGTCTAGAAGTCTGTCTTCTAATGCGGTAATTGACTGCAGCCTTTCATTACATCTAATTGTTTTCATTTATCAGATATGATCTTGTCAGTTGAACATCTTAAGAAATATACTGTTTGCCAAAGCTCAAGCAAGTCTATTTGTTCATATGCTGTGAGTAATAATTTAATCCAAAAAGGGAGACATGTTTATTAATAGGCTACAGCATATTTTTTCAGAGCCAAAGCAGAGGACATGGTGACTGTTAGCCCTGAAGGCAGAGTTTTTCTGCCTAAGGAGTGGAGTGGTGCAGAGACAGGGTGGAAGGAGAGAGAAGAAAAATGAATCAGATTTATTATAAGGGGAAAATAACAAAGAACTCTACAGAATGATTCCCTGCAATTTACTTAAGAAGTAGAGACTTCTGCTTCTTTTCCCCCTCCTCCTTCTCTTCCTCTCTTTCTTTCCCCTTCTCCCTCCTCCTCCTCCTCCTCCTCCTTTCATTTTATTTTAGTTTTGCGATGGAGTCTCACTCTGTTGCCCAGCCTGGAGAGCAGTGGTACTATCTTGGTTTACTGCAACCTCCACCTCCCGAGTTCAAGCGATTTTTTTTGCCTCAGCCTCCCAAGTAGCTGGGACTACAGTTGTGCACCACCACACCCGGCTAATTTTTTATATTTTTTGTAGAGATGGGGGTTCACCATGTTGGCCAGGCTGGTCTCAAACACCTGACCTCAAGTTATCCACCCGCTTAGGCCTCCCAAAGTGCTGGGATTACAGGCATGAGCCACTATGCCCAGCCTTCTTTCATTTTAGAGGCAGCAGAGTGGAGCGTGCTGAGCTTGGGTGATTCTCTGTCCCTGTTTCCTTACTGTCCTTACAGTACCTACCTTCTAGCTTTATTATGAAGCCTACTGAGCTAATATTTGTAAATCACTTAGAACAGTATCTGGAAATATGTATTTGTTACATAAAAAAGACTTAGCTGACAATGAGATTCACTGAGAAACTGCATTGGCTCAGAATGAAGAGTGACTTATGAATACTTCTAAACTGTACCTGGAAGACACTGCTCAGTGGCCTACATTTCAGTCACATATGCGAGACAGTTTTCTCTACCTTGTCTGTGACAGTACATTTGTTTCTCCTCTATTTGTCTTCAGATTACGTTACAAAGTTGGCCAGCTTAAACAGCAATCTCTGTTGCTGACCATCCTCTACTCTGCTGAAAACAGAACTTCACCAGCCAGAGGCAAGCAGCAAGGCTAGTTAGGTTATGTAAGTCTTTGCACGGCCTGCAATGTAGATATTGCCAGAGCAGGATGAGAGGCGTGGCAGCGCACTCCCAGCAGAGCAGCAGGTGGGCATGATATCACAAGGACATGGCAGCCCCAACGCAAATCCTAACACTACCATCACCCTGGCAGAGAGTGGGCATGTCCCATGTAGTGGCACATCTGTGACTATTGTGTGATTATTATTTTTTTTTTTGAGACAGAATTTCACTCTTGTTGCCCAGGCTGGAGTGCAATGGCACGATCTAGGCTCAACACAACCTCTACCTCTCTGGTTCAAGCAATTCTCCTGCCTCAGTCTCCTGAGTAGCTGGGATCACAGGCATGTGCCACCACGCTCGGCTAATTCTGTATTTTTAGTAGAGACGGTTTCTCCATGTTGGTCAGGCTGCTCTTGAACTCCCGAACTCAGATGATCTGCCCACCTCAGCTTCCCAAAGTGCTGGGGTTATAGGTATGAGCCACTGTGCCCAGTCTTATGTGACTGTCGAATTGTGTGCCAAAAAAGAGGCCACAGTTGTTCACCAGCCACGGTTTTCAAAACAGGGCTCTGCTGGCAGGTGAGACCAATGTCACTTGTCTTTAGAACCATCCAGGCAGTAGTCCCACAGCCCTAGGCATTTAAGGTGACCTCAGAGCTGGGTCCCCCTCCCTGTCACTTATCTTTAGGTTACCTGAGCAAGTTATTCAACCTTTCTGAATCTCAGTTCTCAAAAGCTCAATTAATGCCCCTATGGAAGGGTTAGCGTGAAACTTCAATGAAGGAACGCACATAGCTTCAGTGAGCACAGTGCTTTGTGCACAGTGGATGATCAGAAAATGTTCATTTTCTTTCCTTCTTCCATTTCTGCTCCTTGGCTGCTTACATTTGAAGCAGCAGTAAAACCTAGCTATTTCCCTGGAGAGTTCAGGAAGTGTCGTATTACAGAGACAAGGCTGAGCCACTTCTTTTCTGAAAGGTCACTAACTATACACGAAACTAGTCCCCGTGATGAGGGAGCTTGCCTCTCGTGTCCAGAAAGTCACGTGAGGGGGGCAAGCAATCTGGCAGATCGTGGGAGCTTCAGTGCAGTGGAAATGATGTTGGTGCCACAGGGACCTGGCCACCGTCATTGACAGACGTGACAACAAGGTCGGGGAAGCTGCTTCTCCAAGACAGGCCAGGTGCATTTCCATAATTCCAGGCACATTTGTAAATTTCCAGGAACTGCAAGCCACTGTTCTCCCTTGTCTCCCAAGGCCCTGGAGGACGGTATGTTCTCTGGGGAGAAGTCCATTTAGGTTTAGAGTGGGCGTGACGCAGTCTCAGCACCACTCAACCCACCCACCTCCCCCAGCCAACAGTTCATGGAAAAAATTGTCTTCCACAGTCCCTGGTGCCAAAAAGGCTGCTACTCTAGAGAAGCCCAGCACTGCGCTCTGCTGTCCAGTAATGAACTGGAGAGAAGGAATATTGAGAAGGGGCTGGTGGGGAGCAGAGTCATGAGAAGGATAAGGAGAAATGTGGCCGGCATTAGATTCTCATATGGAAGGCACAACCTAGATCCCTCCTATGTGCAATTCACAATAGGATTCAAGCTCCTATGAGAATCTAATACAGCTGCTGATCTGACAGGAGGTGGAGCTCAGGTGGGAATGGTCTCTAGCCTGCTGCTCACCTCCTGCTATGAGGCCCGGTTCCTAACAGGCCATGGGCCAGTACTGGTCCATGACCCAGGAGTTGGGGACCCTGGTTCTAGAGGACAGTGTGCACATATACAAGAGGAGAGAGGGGAAAGAAGTCACGTGCTATTTCTAGGAAGAGCTCAGTGGTATGTGTGCCAGTCTTCGGGTTGGCCTGGCCTGCTTAGTGGCAGCAGTTTTACCCTGTCACCCTGCCTGTGCCCTGGTTCGTGGTGAAAACATCCAAGTGGGAAGGAGGAGCCCTTAGAATAAATCACAAGGAACTCCTCAGTTCATCTCTCCCGCCCAATCCTGGGATCTCCAGTTCATCGACTAAATCCAGCTCCCTGCTGATGGCTGTGTGGGGGGCGGGACCAGGGGAGGCGTCAAGGATGCACTGAAATGGAACTGGCCCCAACCAGCCGCTTCATTTCCAGTGCTTCTCTTATCCCTTACCTGGACCAGTTTCTCTTCCAGTTCTCCTTTGCTGAAGCCAAATACAGGAGTTCCTGTATTTACCTAGTTCCTGTCCTGCCCCCACCCCTCTCTAAGCGAGTCCTGTTTCTGAAACACGTCATAGCTCTGCTCATCTCTGTCCCCCACTGTGCCCATATTGTCCAAGCCACCATCCATTCCCACTTGGTTTACCGTGGTAACCACCTAAATAGACGTGGCTGCTCTGGTTCTGACTCATTGCGTTAGTTTGTCAGGCTGCCGAAACGAAGTACCATAAACTGGGTGGACTAAAACACAGACAGTCGTTGTCTCAGTGCTGGAGGCGGGAAGCTCAAGGTCAGGGTATCAGCAGGGCGGTACTTCTGAGGCTGTGAGGGAGAATCTGTTCCAGGCCCTGATCCTGGCCTTGGGGTTTGCTGGCAATCTTTGGATTATAATAATAATATATTCATTATGATATATAAAAGTATTATAACTTGGTCGTCTCTGTAAACACCCTGTTTCCAAACAGGGCCACATTCTTAAGTACTGTGGGGGCTAGAACTTCAAGCTCTCTTTTTTTGGGAAGACACAATTCAACCCCTGAAGCCGTCTATGATTCATTCTCCCTAGAGCAGGGAGCATTCTTTGAAAACGCAAGCCGGAGTCCTATCTCAAATCCACTAGTTGGTTCCCTTGCATTGGGTTACGATTGAGCCCCTCACCCCTGGCTGGTGTGTGGAAGCCCAACTTGTCTTGCTGCATCCACCTCCCTGCCTTCCTCCTCTCCTACTTTGGCCTTTTGTCCGCTCCTTAGACACATGAAGCTCCTCCCCATCTTGAAGTTTTTGCAGTAGCTGTCTCTTTTTCCTAGGAAGCCCTGTCTCCTGTTTGGTCGGTGACTGGCTACTACTTCCTATGGTTCAGATCTTCGCTTAAATGTCACCTCTGCAGGGGGCCACTTTGACCACTAGGTCGAAATCAGACATCTCATCCCCCTCTTACACCGCCCCATTGCAATGCTCTGAATGGCCCTTATCAGTGTCTTTTTATTCATTTTATTTCTGCCTTCAACTCAAACCCCTTTTAGAACATTGGCCCCAGGTGGGCATGGACTTGTCTGGTTCATGATTAAACCCCCAGGAGTAATAAGGGTGTCTGGCCCCTATTACTCAGTAAATACAGGTCAAAAGAATGAATAAATAGTGAGAACTGTCCCTGCTCTCTTTTAGCCACCTTTTTGGCTAATTTTGGATCCTGGTGGGTCCTTTGTTCTGGCAAGATTTTGTAGGGCAGGGGTTTTTCAACCTCAACAAGATGGACATTGCAGCTGAACAATTCTTTGTTTAAGGGGTGTCCTGTGCATTGTAGGATTTTTACCAACATCCCTGACCTGTAGCCACTAGATTCCAGAAACAACCCCCCATTCCCAGGTTGGGACAACCCAGATTGTCTCTGGGTGTTCTCAAATGTCTCCTGTGGGGCAACATCCACCGCCAGCCCCCTGCTGCTCAGTCATCTCCACTGTGGGGCCAGCCACAGCTCTTCCAGGATGGCTGTAAGAACAGAGTTCTGAGAGGCTTTCAGTTACACCCATCTCCAAGTGCAACTCTCCAGGCTAAGAGGACGATGACCACGAGCAGGTAAGGAAGTGAAGATGGTGGCCTGTCCCAGGAGAAAGCAGAATGCAGGCTGCGGGGCCAGCAGACCTGATCTTGATCCCAGCTCCATCACGCACTAGCTGGCTAAAGTAGGCAAGCCAAAAACTTAGCTTATATTCAGAATGGAGATGGGTGGGTTTGCTAGGTGGGGTTAGCAGGAGACAGTGGAGGCAAACACAGGGCCTGGTGCAGGATCACGCACTGCAGGAGCGGGGCTAAGGCAGCACTCACAGCAGGGAGCTCTGGGCTCCCGGTGAGGATGGGATGGAGGGTGCAGGGAGAGAGGGCACTTGGCAGCTCTCCACTGAGGCCTCCACTCATATCCAATTAACATACTCGGTCTAATTCTCTGCTCCTTTGACTCACTAATCTTCTGGTTCCACAAAGCCTGACTGTGCTGAGCATCTGCAGCTGGTCAGGGCGTCAGGGAGGCTGTGGGAAGGTGGAGAGAGAGACAGCCCAGCCGGCAGCTGGGGCCAGGAGCCTCCCAGCACAGATCTCTTTTTATCAGTGCTGAATTCCCCCAACCAGTAAGTACCCGCTGCAAAGGGGTGTGGGCTGGGCCCGCCCTCCCCACTCCTGCACATTTTCCTTCTGTGACTTCATTTTCCCTCCCAGGCTCTTCTTGGCATGAGCTGAGGGGCAGAGGTTAGTGGGAAGAAAAGAGAGCAAAAGCTAAAACATAAGAAAGAGCATCTGATCCTCTTGAAAGAGCCTTTCAAACAGCTACCCGGAGCATCCTCTGTGAGGCCTAGAATATTTATATCCAGCAAAGGATCTATGGGAAATGGCTCCCTGATTTGAGGACAACTGTTAGGAGTTCTGGGAGGCTTTCAAAGCAGAACAGAAGAAGCCACATTTGAGCTTCTCTTAACTTAAAAAAAAGCCTAGCTATTAACGAACTAAATTCTAAAAAGATAAGCAACATTGTTGTTAATTTATTTTGTTTATTAGAGACAGCCTCTCACTCTATCAGTCAGGTTGGAGTGCAGTGGTGTGATCTCAGCTCACTGCAGCCTTGACCTCCTAGATTAGCAATCCTCTAGCCTCAGTCTCCCGAGTAGCTGATACTACAGGCACACGTCACCACACCCACCTAATTTTTTTGCTTTTTGGTAGAGGTGAGGTCTCACTATATTTCCCAGGCTGGTTTTCAACTCCTGGGCTCACGCGATCCTCCCGCTGTGGCCTTGAGAAGTGCTGGGATTCCAGGCATGAGCACGGCACCCAGACTTAATTAATGTTAAGTTAGTTTAAAATGTATTACACTTGCAGTATTTGTGGGGCACGTGATGGAGGGCAGTGGGATTGGCTGGAGTGGAGACTGTCCTTGGCAGATGGCGTCCACTTCTAGGGCCAGCAATATGGGCAAGTCTCAACAGGAGTGACACTTGGAGGTTGTATCAGAACCAAGGTACAAATAGGTTGAAGGCCTCAGGAGTGGAAACAGAACCCCACGGGCGCTATGGAGAACCAGCAGGGCTGCAGCACCAGGTGCAGGGACCAGAGCCTCAGTGAGATCAGCACAGACCATCTTCTCAGGGGAGGAAGAGGGTGAATCGAGTCCCAGTGCTACAGCCTCCCAACTTGAAATTGCAGGAGACAGCAGCTATTGCTCCCAGCACACATGCATTGGTTCTGGGAAAGGTGTGATGGGTCGGTGGGGGTCATGGTCAACCGTGATTGTCACTGTGATGGCTGGGATGGACTCACAGGTCCCCTCTGTACCCTGTGTTGGGGTTGGGGTTATTTTAGGAAGAAAAGGGAGGGGTAGAATCGTGTCTGGCAGACACCACCCCTGTGACTAACACTCAAATGTGGGTCCAAGGCTCACTTCATTCAGAGAGGAATGAGTCAACTGGACATTTGAATTGGCTTTGCACAAACCTAAGAGGAACAAGAGGACTCCACTAATTTTTGTAGATCTGAGTGTGTTGTCTTGCTTCAGACAGACCTGCACCTGGAGCCCCAGAGGCAAAGGTGGATGTCACTCTCCCTTGGTGGCTGCTGGGGTTCTTCTGTGAGCCCCGTCTGAGGACTTCCAGGAACCCAATCTCATCCTTCCCCTGATGTTCTAGGGCATGGCTTGAAGCAGGGAGTGGCGTGCTCCCGTGCCTAGCTAGGGTGACATTTGCTGCCGTGGTGACTTTATCACTACTGGACTTTTGTCACTAAGAAGTTTGGAAAATGAGTGCCCCATTGTAGTGGGTTTATTGTGTCCACCAAAAGATATGTCCAAGTCCAGACCCCAGTTCCTCAGACTGTGACCTTGTTTGGGGAGTTGGATCAAATGGTTAAGATGAGGTCATCCCGGATTGGAGTGGGCCTGCTCCAATGTGTCAGGTGTCTTTATAAGAAGAGAAGATACACGGATACACAGAGAACACACAAATACCCAGTGAAGACACAGACAGGGTAGAAGGCTGTGTGAAGACAGGCAGGGGTTGGAGTGATGCCACCATCAATCAAGGAACACCTGGAGTTACCAGGTGCCATTTCTTGCCCAAGATCCTCCAAGCAAGGATTCTTCCTGGGACCTTCAAATGGAGCGTGGCCATACCACACCTTCACTTTGGACTTCCCATGTCAAGAACTGTGAGAGAACTTCCCATCTGTTGTTTTAGGTTGCCCAGTTTCCAGTCCTTCGTCGAAGTCGTCCCAGGACACACGTGTACCATCTCAAGGGGTTGTCTGCCTACATTGGTTTTATGTGTGCACCCTTGAGTTTTGTGATCCATCCAGTCATATCCCCTCATTCTCGTTCAACAGGATCCCAAGGAACCTCAACGTTCATAATTATGATTAGAAAAATAGGTAAACATCGGGCACATTTCCTGTTTCTCTGGGTTATAAGTCTTATCTGCTCTTCACAGGATCCATGGGGAAAGTGGTGTGAGCACAGTTCACACTCGTTCACCTCACTCTCCACCGTGTTAAGATTTCAACTGGGAATGGCCATTCCCAGTTCACACTGAGGCCCAGAAGATGGAATGTCTCCTACAGTTTAGATCTAATCAAAGTGACTCTTTGGCTTCTGCCTCTGAAAACCCACTTAGCTCCAGCAAAGGGGCAGTTGTCTCCCGTGACCCCCATAGGGAGGAAAGCCCAGCTGGTGTTGGCTACGGTGGAACTGGGGCTTTGCCCTTCTTCCCAGTCAGTGCCCCTTGGAGTGGGCTGCTCTTCGCCCCACAGGGTGGGAGACCTGGCTGCTCACATCAGCCCATCTTTTTCCCTTGGGAAGAACTGACTGACTTCCCTTGATTTCTAGTAGAAAATCCAGGGAAAAGATGGCTTGAATCATGGGGTGTAGGTTCTTAGACTTGGATCAGTTACCTGTGACCGGAGATTGGAGCCCCGTGATCAGTCAGATGGGCATTTTGCCCCTAGAGCACCACTGTGGCCAGGGAATCAGGTTCTATAGGAAGATGGCAGCTCCCAGTAGAACCACATGATTGAAAGGAGTTTCCCAGAGGGACAGACAAATGGACAGCCCTTGCTAGGAGCAGAGCTGGAAGTGGTGGCTGACAGAGCCAAGGTCCTCCCCTCACCCAAGCGTGCATGTAGGTGTTTGCAGGCCCACTACTGCTGTACTCTGCAGTCCTCAGCAATCCCTTAAGAATGTGATCCTGGTTCATGCCTGGTGGTCATTTAGATGAATTTGATGGGATTTGCTCACCGGCAACCTAGAAGCCAGTGCCGTGTCTACAGGGAGTAGACACTCAACAGAAGTGGGTTAGATAAGATTCGGGTGATGTCAAGCCGTGTCAGGGCCTGCCATGCTGATGCGGGTCTTCTCCGTTCTTACACATTGCATAGGAATAGCCCCCAAACAAGGTTTAATCATTTATGTATTTGAAAAGAAACTCATTTAGAATTTTACAAAAGATACTGTATTAGGGTTCTCCAGAGAAAGAGAACCAATAGAATCACATAAAATTCATCATTGCAGAGGTTGATAGTGTATTTCTGTAAAATTGAATATTTCTACACCATTTAAATCTTAAAGATAAAGCTTTCCTTGCCTTGTTTGGATTAGTTTGTTGGTAATTCAGATGGTTTTGGCCATCATGTGAAACTGCGTTTGCTGTATTTTGCACATATGCATTAAGCCTTATTATTGTTATTATTATTTCTTGAGATGGAGTCTCTGTCACCCAGGCTGGAGTGCAGTGGTGTGATCTTGGCTCATTGCAACCTCTACCTGCTGGGTTCAAGCAATTCTCCTACCTCAGCCACCTAAGTAGCTGGGATTACAGGTGCCTGTCACCGCATCTGGCTAATTTTTGTATCTTTAGTAGAGACAGGGTTTCACCATCTTGGCCGGGCTGATCTTGAACTCCTGACCTTGTGATCCACCCGCCTAGGCCTCCCAAAGTGCTGGGATTACAGACATGAACCACAGAGCCCGGTCAAACCTTGTTAAAAGACAGAGCTAGGAGGTAAAGATTGCAGTCTGCACAATACAGAATACTGGTTTTTTAAGTGAGTTATGCTCCTTTAAATAATTTTTAGAAGTTCTTTCTTAAGAAGAACACTATTATTGCAGAAAGAAAGATAGCAACTGCTGTAATTAAGAGTGAAAATGTTTCCACAGGGTCAATATTTGCTATTATGTCTACTATTTCAGAACCTTCCCCTTTATAACAGAAACGTAAACTGAAAAAGGAAAAATAGCTAATTAAATCAAAACCTTCCTCTTCAGTTTTCTAAGATTTATAGGTGGTTGATTTTAGGACAACACTAAATTTGAGCATTTACCACTAAAGAGATACGACAAAAAGTCTTAATGGCACGTGTTGGAATGTAACATGATCACAACACTGGAATGGTGTTGGATTTAGTCACCAATTAGCCATCTGCCCTTCTCTGAATCCATTCTTCTATACATCCCTCCGTAAAATATTTATTGAAGACCTAGTATATTCCAGGTGCTATCCTAATTTCTGGGCATGCGACATGAATAAGAGAGATTCCCTACCTTCAGAAGGCTTCTCTTCCATGAAGTGATGAAAAGACACAATATAATTATTGGATGAATGATAAGTACTGCAAAGGATATGTGGAGATGTTCCTTTGGGAGCGCATCGGGAAGAATGTTATCATGGCTGCCTTCACCTGAGCGAGCCCTCATTAGGTGAAGGGGTGTACACAGATTATCTCATTTAATCCTCCCAATATCCCTGTGATGTAGTCACTGTTATTCTTCTCTTTGTTTTACAGGGGAAGCCACTCAGATTTAGAGGGTTGGAATATCTTGCCCAAGACCTGACACCTAGGAAGTTCAGGAGGCCCCTCTCAGGACCTACAGTCCCATCTAAGGACTGAATCCTGCTGGAAGAAGAAAGGATGTGGATTCAGGGAGGATGTGCAGGTAGGAGGCTGTCGCAGTTCATCACAGGAAGTCGATAAAGGATGAATAAGGGCAGTAGGAGGAGCCAGGGACAGAGGTGGTCAGAAGGGCCAGCGCATCAGGCGAGATGACTGACTGGCTGTGTGGCATGAAGGGAGGAGGGAGGCCAGCAGGGCACCCTTGTTTCTGGCTCGGAGGCGTTATCAAAGTGGGCACTGTTCATTTAGGAAGAAGTGCAGTGGGTTGAGGAGGCTGGGTGGGAAGCGGGTGAGTTCAGCTGTAAAATAAACCTTATTCGGTTGATGACTGTGCACTCTGAAATCCCTGCACACTTTGAAATCTCTGAGACGAGTTCCTGCCGGGTCCTTTTGCCGCTGCTCTCAAACTAGGGATGGTGGGACTCCCCTGCTTCTCCCCCAACCCTGGCCCAGGGGCTGTGAATATCCTTCAGGTCTTCTTCAGGCTTCCCAGGATCAGGGCAGGAAGGCCAGCACAACTACAGATGCCCTAGAAAAGCCAGCTCGCAGCCAATGAGAGAGCAGGGATCTGACGAGATCCCTGAGGAACTGGAGATCCTGGAGTGGGGACAGGGAGTCCCAGGAGGAGGGGCTGGGGAAGGGACAGCTCCTTGAAGCCACATCTACAAAGATCTAAGCCCAGGCCCTGAATTTCATCCAGATAGATACTGAGAAGATTGGGAATTTGTCTTTGTGTCAAAGGTGCTTACTGGATTCGCCTGCCAAATGTTGACTTTATGCCGATTTACATATCCTATGTTAATTAGCTTTCTTAATACTGATGTTTCTTAGAGTGTTTGCAAGATACTGTGTCGGGGCAGGTGGGAGCTATTTTCTTGTTCCGGAACAGGTGCTCCTAAACTCAGCAGCTGTCAAACCAAGGAGACCATCATAAACATGTTAACGAGTTCCGAGCAGGAAGAGATAACGCAATCATGCAAATCCTGTGACTACAGCCGATTCAGCCAAACGTCCATAAATGGCTTCTAGCCCACATTTCCTAGAGGTTGTAACTTACTCTTAAGATTACAAAGATCTGGGTGGGCGCGGTGGCTCATGCCTGTAATCCCAGCACTGGAGGCTGAGGCAGGCAGATCACTTGAGGTCAGGAGTTCAAGACCAGCCTGGACAACATGGTAAAACCTCATCTCTACTAAAAATACAAAAATTAGCTGGGTGTGGTGGCCTGTGTCTGTAATCCCAGCTACTCTGGAGGCTAAGGCAGGAGAATCACTTGAGCCTGGGAGGCGGAGGTTGCTGTGAGCCAAGACTGTGCCACTGCACTCCAGCCTGGGTGACAGAATAAGACTCCAAAAAACAAAAAATTACAAAGATGTTTCAATCAAATGAATTGTTATGGTTTGAATTGTGTGTCTCCAAAAGTGTCAAAGTCTAGCCCCCAGTGCCCAAGAATGTGGCCTTATTTGGAAGTAAGGCCTTTGTAGATAATCGAGTTAAGATGAAGTCATTAGGGTTGGTTCTAATCCAACATGACTGTCCTTATAGAAAGATTAAATTTGGGCCGGGCGCGGTGGCTCAAGCCTGTAATCCCAGCACTTTGGGAGGCTGAGGCGGTGGATCACAAGGTCAAGAGATCGAGACCATCCTGGTCAACATGGTGAAACCCCATCTCTACTAAAAATACAAAAATTTAGCTGGGCATGGTGGCATGTGCCTGTAATCCCAGCTACTCAGGAGGCTGAGGCGGGAGAATTGCCTGAACCCAGGAGGTGGAGGTTGCGGTGAGCCGAGATCATGCCATTGCACTCCAGCCTGGGTAACGAGCGAAACTCCGTCTCAAAAAAAAAAAAAAAAAAAAGAAAGAAGAAATTTGAACACAGAGACAGATAGACATAGAGGGAAACCTGAAGACACAAGGAAGGGAGGGCTTCTGCAAGCTGAGGAGAGAGGCTAGAACAGACCCTCCCTCACAGAGCTCAGAATGAATGAACCACCCTGTTGACACTTTGATCATGGACTTCCAGCTTCTAAAACTGAGAAGAAAACTGTCTGTTGCTTAAGCTGAGCAATCTCGGTGATTTGACATAGCGACCCTGGCAAACTCATACATGAGTTACCTTGAAGTTTAGAAAAACTGCATCATCAGTCCCACATCTGTGCTGGAAAACACTAATGTATGCAGGACTGGGATGGATGATTTATACATGGGAGAGCATGCCAGAGTTTACAGTCAGGGAAAGGGAAGAGGTCTCTGCTGCACCAAGCTGAAAGGCACAGTCAGAGACAAGAAAAGCAGCACCCTGGTCACACCACTCTGTGATATGGCCCTGCAACCTGGCATACTTGCTTCCAGGAGCCCAAGGTCTCGTGGGGCTCCATCCAGGCCAAGCCTGCTAACGACTTCCTTCGAGGGCTGAGCATCAGAATCACTACAGTGCTTGTGGAAAATGTGGTTTCCATGGCCCCACCAGTCCCACACAATCAGACCTGGAGCGTGGGGCTGAAGATGTGCATTTCCACAAACACTCTTCAGGGATTGGACGTTCCCCATGGAAACTGGGACCTATGCTCTTCGGTGTGTGCAAGGCTGACCTTTGCTTCTGTCAAAGAAACTACAACACCAAGGGAGTGAGCTCTAAGGAGGGCTGCTACCTGCTTCGAGCCACTTCCACGACCCTCGGACTCTGTTAATTTATCTGACAATTAATTTGGTATTTAAAAAAAACCATCATGATTTCTTTATGCATGCCTAAATCCTTTTCAGAGCCAATTAATGTAAATTATTTCATATGAATCAAGATGACAACAAAGGAAGCCAAATCTGCAGGCATGCTGTGTTTTAAATAAACTTTACTTCAGCTGAAGTAATACCTGGAGAATAGCCATTTAACCAAGGACGTTTTCATGCCACATATAGGTTTTGTCACTTTCTTGATAGAAGCCTCGGTAACAGCTGCATTTTTCTGGGCAAGAGTAACCTGAAGTAAATAACCAGTATCTTAAAGCTGATGATCATATTGCATGAAAGCAAAGAGAAATTGTTAACTTTTATTTTTTTCTTTTCTTCTGAAATGGAATCTCGCTCTGTCACCCAGGCTGGAGTGCAGTGGTGTGATCTTGGCTTATTGCAACCTCCACCTCCTGGGTTCAAGTGATTCTCCTGCCTTACCCTCCCAAGTAGCTGGGACTACAGGTACCTGCCACCATGCCCAGCTAATTTTTTTTTTTTTCATATTTTTAGTAGAGACAGGGTTTCAACATTTTCGTCAGGCTGGTCTTGAACTCCTGACCAAATGATCCACCTGCCTCAGCCTCCCAAAGTGCTATGATTACAGGTATGAGCTACCATGCCTGGCCAGAAATTGTTCAAAATTTAATAATGAATATATGTGTTGTATAAAAATAGAGTATAGATTGGGTAAAAATGATAAAGACCAAAATAGAAATTGTATACTCCCAAGCACAGTGTAGGACGAAGGAGACAGGAATTTGGAATCAAAAATTCAGGTTTTCATCACAATTCTAACCTATGTGCAAATCACTCTGAGTATATTTTACTTACAAAAATGATAATAGTGAGGAATAAGAAGAGAATGTTTGTAATAATGTGCAGTAGAATACCATTCTCAGAGAAGTCTGTATTGGATTTCAGTTTCTTTTTTTATTTAGAAGAAGAACCAACTCTTTCAAGGGTACTACATGATTTGGGAAAGTACTAAGAGTGGTGCTTCATTAAAATCATGTATGGTCTGTATTGACAATCTTTCAAAAGTGAGTAATCACTTGCTGACACCTCGACCTTCGCTGCTCAAGATGAGGTCTGTGGACCATCCCACTGACAGCACCTGGGAGCTGGTGGAGAGGCAGAATCTCTGGCCTCATGCCGGACCCACTGGACTGGAACCTGAATTTAACAAGATTCTCAGGTGGATCACATGCACATTAATGCTGAGAAATACTGCCTTGGACTTCTGGATAGGGGAGAGATTGAGGAGAGGTTTTTGGTAGAAAACATAAACATAAAAATGTCCTACACTTACAGAAACATAAAAATGTTAGATCTTTCTAAATCTCGCATTTTTTTTTTTTTGAGACGGAGTTTCGCTCTTGTTACCCAGGCTGGAGTGCAATGGTGCGATCTTGGCTCACCGCAATCTCTGCCTCCTGGGTTCAGGCAATTCTCCTGCCTCAGCCTCCCGAGTAGCTGAGATTACAGGCATGTGCCACCATGCCCAGCTAATTTTTTGTATTTTTAGTAGAGACGGGGTTTCACCACGTTGACCAGGATGGTCTTGATCTCTCGACCTTGTGATCCACCCGTCTCGTTCTCCCAAAGTGCTGGGATTACAGGCTTGAGCCACCGCGCCCGGCCTAAATCCCACATTTAATAGGAATTACAGCAGAGCTAGATGACAAGATATTTTCATAACCCTTGAAATATTGTTGGTGGGGACACATTGCCAATAGCTGCAGGACTTGGGTGTTATCAGCTTCTTGGGAGATAAACTGGAAAGAAGAATCAGGGTGTCAACTAGATCTTGGAGTAAGAGAACAGCTATTCACTGGAAAGCATGGGGGGCCAACCAGAGAAGAGAAAATTGGAGTATTTTCCCTGCTATGATTATGGTTAATGCTTGGAGCCCTTGGTAAGGTCTGAAGGGCTGGGGCAGTCTGGTCCTTGGGAACACTTGATATTGGCCAGTCAGAGCTTACCTGCTCTGCTGGATAGTGAGGAGCAACTGCTGGAACAGAATCATATGGACATGGAGGTAAAGAGAATGATTATTTAGATAAAAACAGGGCAAGAACACACAGCCAGAAAACCTCAGAGCTAAACTCTCTCTATAATTAATGTGAATAATAACACAATGTATAAAAATATATATTTATTGCTAAGTGAAAACAATTCTAAAAATTCACGTTAATTGAATTCACACAAACATGAGCAACCAAAAAAACTCAAGATTAAATTCCATGCTAAGTTACTATAGTAATTTATGATAATAAGAGCAGAATAACATCTTATAAACTAGAAAAAGATATTCAAAATAAATAGATCAAAGCTGTAACATCTTTTCAAAAAACATTAAGAAGAGTACGCAAAATATAAATGAGAAAAACTCAGAATGTGGTGACAGAACTCAGGACTTACTGACTTAAGAGTTAGAAATAAGAAAATCATTTCATCGTGAAGATTAAATGGGCAAAGAGGATCCAAAATATGGGTAATAGGATCCTATGAGAAAGACCATCAAAGCCTCACACTAAAAGCAATACCACAAGGAAAATTTCTTGAAATTGAAAAATATGTACTTGAAATTATGTATCGAAAGAACTCACTGTGCTTCTGAGACCATCAGTGCAGAACAACTAACACCAAGACACTCTGACACCATTACTGGACTTGAAAGAAAAAGAAGGGAACAACGTTATGGGCCAGCAGGAAAAAATGAGCCCTTGACTTACAAGGGAAAGAACATTCCATTGTCATTAGACTCCTTCACTGTGTTGCTTTGTGCCAGAAGAAAATGGAGTGACATATTAATAGACTCAAGAAAAGAAATAAAAAGACAAGGTTTTGTATCCAATAAAACTGTCAAGTATAAGAGGGTACAATAGGTCAGGTGCAGTGGCTCACGCCTGTAATCCCAGCACTTTGGGAGGCCAAGGTGGGTGGATTATGAGGTCAGAAGGTCAAGACCAGCCTGGCCAACACAGTGAAACCTTGTCTCTACTTAAAAAAAGAAAATTAGCCAGGTGTGGTGGCGGGCACTTGTAGTCCCAGCTACTTGGGAGGCTGAGGCAGGAGAATCACTTGAACCCGGGAGGCAGAGGATGCAGTGAGCAACCTCTTAATAAAAGAGATTAAGTACAAACGCTTTAGTTCTGGATGTGAATTTAAAGTATAGTGTCACTGCACTCCAGCCTGGGTGACACGGTGAGACTCTGTCGCAAAAAAAAATAAAATGAAGAACACGGTAAACTGTTACCAATATGAAAACCTTCTGAGAATACTGTTCTCATGAGACCTTCCAAAGAAAACTACTAAAAAAATGATTTTCAACAACCCAAATGACCAGAGAGTCATAAGGACTGTTGGTGAGCACTAGCTTCACGTGACCTTGCAGGACTAGGGCTACACGGAGGTTGACAGGGAGAGAGGATGACATGTGCTGGCTGTGTGGAGGGACAATTAAGATATATTACGACCATTAAAAATAGAACATTGTTTGCTGTTATTAGTCTTCATAACTGGTGGTGCTAGTGGTACTGTTCTGAGACTGTTGCGTGTGTGTGATAAGGGATAAGGCAAATGAGTAATTGTGGAATACTCTGATTCTGTCATCTCTTGTGTTTTTGAGAATGTGAATTCTTGTTATGGAAGACAGGACATACAGGTGTAATACAAAAGAGATTAAGTGCAAACCCTTTAGTCCTCAGTTTCAATTGAAAATATCACTATAAACCCAAGAAGTGTTTTTCACGTGTATGTGCACATACACCCACACCTGCCCATACACACACACACACACACACTCCAGTTGTGGATATACTACTGGTCTAAAGACCTAGATTCTTCATTAGCTATATTGTAAGGAAGAGAAACAACGGCAGGAAAATCAGTTGATTAAGAGACTTAAAATTCAGATCAAGTTTTTAAAAACGAGTAAGGCAGCTGGGTGTGGTGGCTTACACCTGAAATCCTAGCACTTTGAGAAGCCAAGACAGGCAGATTTCTTGAGCTCGAGAGTTTGAGACTAGCCTAGGCAAGATGGCAAAACTCTGTCTCTTCAAAAAAAAAAAAACAAAAATTAGCCAGGCATGCTGGCACATGCCTGTAGTCTCAGCTACTTATCAGCAGAGGCAGGAGGATTGCTTCAACCCAGGAGGTCAAGGCTGCAGTGAGCCGTGATTGCGCCACTGCACTCCAGTCTGGGTGACAGAGATCCTGTCTCAAGAAAAAAAACATGAGTAAGGCTAAGATTGTAGCGTCTAAGGATACACATCTGGATGATGAAACAATAAAGAAATGCAAGGAAACTTTTGCTAAAGAAGCTAGGATAATGGTTACTTCTGGTGGGAGAGAGGGGCTGTGTGGGGATGGTACGGGGCCCATGGGGGTCTTCCGTGGTGGCTGCAAAGTTTACAGGGCTCACTGTATAATAATTCATGAAATCACACATTTCTTTAGTGTGGATTCTGCTATCTGTGATTCCTCTGTTTATTTTATAGTGAAGGGTAAAAAGGCAAGCAGAAAGAAAGAAACAACCTCACCAAATACCCTCTGAGATGGTTAATCCCACTAACACTCATGCCTGTGCTGATTGCTGTGACGAGACGGGTGCATGATGTTGGTACACATAGTTCTGAGACCGGCATTTTCCTTCTACCTGACCCTTTGCTGGTTGAGTGACCTCGGGCCTCTCCAAACGTCAGTTTCATCATACAGAAAGTACGCATAACAATACCAATGCATAATTCACAGGGACGCAGGAGAGGCTCAAGTGGGAAAATGAATTGCAAGTTCGTTCTAAACTGCAGAACCCTCTACAAACATTCCTTCTCATTATTGCTGAAAGATTGAGGACAGTGAGTTCCCCACAGCAATTATTTTTCTAACTTATTGCTTGTGTTGGCATATTCCCCTCTCCTGCCCTCCTGTGAATATCTGATGTATGGGACAGGTATATTACCACTCTTAGGAAAGGCCAGCTGAACAGATATGCAATTACGGGGCTCTGCCTAGTGGCAAACTTGAAGAGAGTAGAAGTTCATGGGAACTTTGATCAAGTACTTGGGTTCATTAGTGGAGAAGAGTGTTTCCCTGCCCTTAGAGTTCATGGGAACTTTGATCAAGTACTTGGGTTCATTAGTGGAGAAGAGTGTTTCCCTGCTCTTAGAGAAGTTATATTCTAGCAGGGCAGAGAGATGGGGAAGCAACAAATAAGGAAAGTACATAGAATGTTTGAAGGTGATAAGGATGAAAAGTTGATCAGTGTTAAGGGGGCTGGCGATGTACGCTTTATATTGGCTGGGCCATTGACCTGATTGAAAAGGTGCATTTGAACAGAGACCTGCAGAGGTGAGGAAGGGAGCCAGGTGGCTAATTCAGGGAAGAGCATTCCAGGCAGAGCCAGCATCCAGTGCAAAGGTCCTGAGGCAGGAGTGTGCCTGGCACCTCAAAGGGAGAACAGAGCTTCTCCAATGTGGCTGCAGGGAAGAGAGTACGGCGGGGCCAGGAGATGGGGAAGGAGGAGGGAGGCAGATGATGGAGGGGGTGGGGTCGTAGAAGAGGCTTAAGGCTTAACTTTTCTCTAAGGGAAACAAGGAGCCAGGGAGGATGAGGAATGGAGGAGGGACATGATAAGGTTTAATTTTTAAAGGGTCTCCCCAGATGCTGTGTTGAGAGCTCTGTGGGGCACCAGGATAGAAGCAGGGAGGTTACAAGGCTGATACAGGAACTCAAGCAAGAGATGAAGGTGGCTTGGATTAGGATGACAGGCACTCAGCTGGGGTGGCTGGCTGGGCTTCTCCATGATTCCTGTGCGGGAAAGACGTCTGGGAGTCCTGGGTCTTAGCCACAAGTTATTGCCTACCTAATGAGGGTGTGATTTTAACCTGATTTCTTTTCTTTCTCTCTCTCTCTCTTTTTTTTTTTTTTTGCAGGGAGGGAGATGGGATCTTGCTATGTTTCCCAGGCTGGTCTCAAACTCCTGGCCTTGAGTGAGCCTTCCTCCCCAGCCTCCAAGTAGCTGGAACAAAAGGCACACACCACCTCATCCAGCTTTCCCCATAGATTCTCCTCTCCTCGGGCTGAAGTCTTCTTGGTTGGTCCCTCGTGAGTGTCAGTGTTGGGCTTCATCTCCAGTGCACATTAGAGAGGCTAATGTCAGTCGGGCCTTTCTGTGTGGAACAGGCTCCCTGAATTATCCCCTCACCCCTCAAAGCCACAGACAGTCCTTCCTCTGAGCAGCACTGTCTTTACTACTCCCTCCCTCTCACCGTCTCTATCCCTTTCTAGGTTTCTCTTGTGTGGTCAGAAAGACGTGACTGGTGCTCTTTGGAGGCCTTTCTGTCTGGTTAATGTGCAAATTCCAGACTTCATAGACAGATGCTCACATACGTGTGCACACATGATAAATTCCTGTGCTGTCTTGCGCCTCTAGTTGTTAAAAAGCCCTGGCAAGATTCCCAGCTAATTAGAAAAGATCTTACTTATAGCCGGATACATTATTGTTATTATTCTCTAAGGCTTCCCAACCATAAACTAGTCCAATGTAAAATTCTGATACTTGGGGATTTACTTCCATTTTTCTATCAAGCTTGTTTCAATCCCAAGACCCATCGAGCCTGGCCGTGGGGCTGCCTGGCCGCCTCCTGTTGCCTGGCTGTGGCTCCCACCTCAGCTCCCTCACTGGCCTGTCATTCCTCACGTTTCTCTACATTCTCACTCTCGAGAATGCATCATGTTTCATTTTGAGTAAACACTGACATTTGGTGCTTAGGTTTCACTATGTTACTTTAATTTCCTGCTAACTCAGTAATGCAACATTTAAAGAATTATGTGTTTGCTCACATTTGGATAAAGAAAGGATGATCTGTAAACATATGACTCAAGTCAGTGGGTGGAGAAGGTGGTTAGAGGGTTTCAGGACTAAGATTTAGTTTTTAAAAATCTTAAGTCTTTACATTTCAATTTTATTTATTTATTTTAACATGTCTGAGATTCATATGGCACAAAATTCCAAACTGCAAAAGGGTCGAAAGTGGAGGGACCTCTCCATCCCAACTGTGCCCATCCACCCAGCTGATTTCCCAGGGGCAACCACCATCATCAGCTTCCTGGGCCCCTTCCAGGGAGATGCTGCACACATAAGCAGGTGCGTAAAGTCACGGCTCTTGTAGGTCTGCCCAAGGTGAGAGCTGCTGACAGGAGATTAGGGTCTGGAGGCAGGGAACCTAGGGCCAATTCATGCTGGTTTCCTAGAACTAAAGCAAAAGGAAAACCCCAACTTTCCACACCTAAGTAACAAATGGATGGGAGGCTACCCCTTCCCCCTTTTCTGCATAGCAGATGGAAAATAGAATAGGAGTGTAACTTTGTAACTTCACAGCAGCCTCTGATTGGTTGCTTTCCACAACCAATCAGACTGATTGTGGGCCACTACTTTACATAGGGCATATGGCAAGTAACCAATGGGAAACCTCTAGAGGGTATTTAAACCTCAGAAAATCTGCTGATGGCTGGGACCTGCTCTTACACTGAGAAGTGTTCTTTCATTTTCAATACATCTCTGCTTTTGCTGCATTGTTCTTTCCTTTGTTTGTGCATTTTGTTCTTGGTATCTTTGTTCAAGATACCAAGAACCTGGACGCCTTCAAGATACCAAGAACCTGGTAACAGTTGGACATTTATTTGATGTCAAAGGAACACATAATTCATAAAATGAAGGGGAAGAACCTAGAAGACACAGGGTCAGTTCTGTGAGTCACATGACAAAATTACATGAACATTTATTTTATTGAGAATACTTAAAAAATTTTTTTTTATCTTAGTGATTGTCTACAAAACAGTATAACAGGCTGAATAAAAACCTTAGCACCCTAAGCATTTTTTCATGCTCCAAATGATTTGGGAGAAGTAATAATGTATCCAAATAACAAAATGAGAATAAAAGCAGCTATAATTCGCTGAGCACTTACTATGTGCCAGGCGCTGTACCAGTCAGGCTGCACTGGAGCCTCACAATGAATCTTCTGAGGCCATTTGTACTTACCCTGTCTACCTGGTCTCACAGCTGAGAAATGAGTGAGCTGGGTGTGGAGCTCAGGCAGACTGACTCTAGTCTCCTCTTTCCACCACAGCATGCTGTCTAGGAGTGCTGGGAATTCACCTGTAATGGAGAATTTTAGGACCATAACCAATATTTGGGAAGTCATGCTATATGAGGGTTATTTTCCTTTAAAGCAAGAAGATCCATTGTGACTAAGGCCTATGGCAGAGGAAAGGATGCCCTCTCACCACTCCTATTCAATTCTGGATTTCAAAGGGAATGCTTCCAGTTTTTGTCCCTTCAGCATGATATTGGTTGTAGGTTTGTCATAAATAGCTTTTATTATTTTGAGATATGTTCCTTCGATACCTAGTTTATTGAGGGTTTTTAGCATAAAGGACTGTTGAATTTTGTCAAAGGCCTTCTCTGCATCTATTGAGATAATCATGTGGTTTTTGTCTTTGGTTCTGTGTACGTGGCGGATTATGTTTATAGACTTGTGTATGTTGAACCAGCCTTGCATCCCCAGAATGAAGCCTACTTGCTCATGATGGATAAGCTTTTTGATGTGCTGTGGCAATCAGTTTGCCAGTATTTTATTGAAGATTTTTACATATGTTCATCATGGATATCGGCCTGAAGTTTTCTTTTTTGGTTGAGTCTCTGCTGGGTTTTGGTATCAGGATGATGTTGGTCTCATAAAATGATTTGGGAAGGATTCCCTCTTTTTGTATTGTTTGGAATAGTTTCAGAAGGAATGGTACCAGCTCCTCTTTGTATGTCTGGTAGAATTCAGCTGTGAATCCTCCTGGACCTGGACTTTTTTTGGTTGGTAGGCTATTAATTGCTGCCTTAACTTCAGCCCTAGCTATTGGTCTGTTCAAGGTTTCAACTTCTTCCTGGTTTAGGCTTGGGAGGGTGCAAGTCCAGGAATATATCCATTTATTCCAAGTTTACTGGTTTATGTGCATAGAGTTGTTTGTAGTAATCTCTGATTGTAGTTTGTATTTCTGTGGAATCTGTGATGATATCCCTTTTATCATTTTTTATTGCATCTATTTGATTCTTCTCCCTTTTTTATTAATCTGGCTAGTTGTCTATTTTGTTGATCTTTTCGAAAAACAGCTCCTGGATTTATTGATTTCTTAAAGGGCTTTTTCATGTCTCTACCTCCTTCAGTTCTGCTCTTAGTTATTTCTTGTCTTCTGCTAGGTTTTGAGTTTTTTTGATC
>CAUYOR010172302.1:0-35651 GCA_963573925.1 Callimico goeldii | reverse complement strand
AGCTAATTTTTTTTATATTTTTAGTAGAGACGGGGTTTCACCATGTTGACCAGGATGGTCTCGATCTCTTGACCTCGTGATCCACCTGCCTCGGCCTCCCAAAGTGCTGGGATTACAGGCTTGAGCCACTGCGCCCGGCCTAGAGCTCCCCCTTAATCTGGGTGGGCATAATTGAATCAGCTGCCAGTGAGACTAGAATATAAGCAGGCAGAAAAATGTTAAAAGAGAGACGGGCCTAACCTGCCAGCCTACAGCTTTCTCCCATGCTGGATGCTTCCTGACCTGGAACAATGAACTCCAAGTTCTTTGGTTTCAGAACTCAGACTGGCTCTCCTCGCTCTTCAGCCTGCAGACGGCCTACTGTGGAACCTTGTGATTGTGTGAGTTAATACTCAACACACTCTCATATATACATATATAGCTAATATATGTAATACTGAATAAACTCTCCTTTGTGTATAGATAGAGAGAGAGATCTGATAACCTCTCATATATATATCAGTTCCATTGGTTTTGTCCCTCTAGAGAATCCTGACTAACATAAACCTGGGTCCCAGTCCTGCCTCTCTAGCCTCCTAAGTGAGCTTCCACCTCCTCGGTGGGTTCTTATAAGGACAAAGTGTGGTTGCACATATGAGAGGCATTGTAAACTGTAAAGCAACCGTTTTACAGGCTTTGTAAACTGTAAAGAGACTGTGATTCTCCTGTGGGCCTCCCTGTTCCCGAGCAATCCATCTTATCCTCGAGTTAAAGGATGACAGTCCTCCCTGTGGCCAGCCCTGGGAACACAGGGAAGCGCTTCTGTGACCAAGAAAGTGTTTGTAAGGACAGTGGAGTCTAGCATGTGTGTAGGCGTGTCTGTGGGTGTGTCCTCTTTCAATTGCCACCACTTCGAATCCCAGGCCCCAGCCATGTCAGTTTGAGATGGGGCTCTCCACTGGGGATGCCACCCACTCAAGCTCTGCTGGCCCCTTCTCCAGCAAACTCCAGAGACCTCACTCCCCTTGGGGGAGACAGGCTGAAGCATGAGCTGACCCAGTTCAGAGAGCAGATCTCCAAACCACAGCCGCTCCCATGCTCTGGGGAAGTTGGAAGCTGACGGAAGGAAACTCCGGGTCTGAGACCCTGGTCTTCCCGGGGGCAGTAGCCCAAGCAGCTGGGCTGGCTTAGGATCCATCTCAGACAACCTTCCTCCTTCTGGAGCACCAGGACCTACCTTCAGGAAGGCCTGTCCCATCCGACTCAGCAGGGAAAGTTGTCCTCTGCCCTATCAACAGCAGAACCTGGCACTCAGGCCAAACCTTGCTCACAGTGCAGGTGCGGGGCAAAATGAGGTATCTTTAGTGCTGACAGGCAAATGGCCTGTGTCCCATCCAGAAGAGGAATCCCCAACAGAATACAATGGATGGAGCTTCCCATGCCTTGTGGTGACTCACTGTCCCCACATTACACATACCTATTTATACGCAAACACACCACAAGCGTGCCATATGACATTGCCCACCCCCCCACACACAAACACACACACAGACTATACATCACACATCCTGAGTTACAAAAGGCACGCTCCTCGACACACACATCCATCCTCCAGCACACACCCTGTGCACGCCTTGCCCGTACGCACGCCTCGCCCCCACGCACGCCTGTCACCCCAATGCAACACCACACTCACCCTCCCCTCCCACTGCAAACTCCACCTCCGCCCACCTGCTTAATACACATTCTCACCCCCCCACACACACACACTCCCTAATACATACTCTCACACCCACAAGCCTGCCTTCTCTGAGAAACGAGCCGAGCCAGGCAGCGCGACCCACGGGTAAGTTGCAAGCGCTGGGGGCAGCCTGTTCTGGGAGGTGAGGAGGAGGGCGGCACCGCGCACTCACTGGCTAGGCGGTGGCGTTAGAGCTCCCGGGGCTCCAGCGGACCGATTTAGCTCGGCTGGCGAGGGAGGTGGAGATGGGGACGCTGGAGAGGGTAGAATCCAGCCCCCCAAGCGTCGGAAATGCTAATCAGGAAGCTTAGTTGGAAAGGGTAAATTCGGGCGCTCGCAGCAGCCCAGAGCTTTAGGAAAGAAGGAAGAGGAGACAAAAGGGGTGGGGGTGGGGACCGGGGAAGGATGCTGATTTATGCCTGCACTTCAGCAAATATTTTCCCTGCCATTAGCATCGCCGAAGACCAAGAGGAACGCCGCGGGGACCTGTGGCTCAGCGCGCTCCGCCCGGACTTGTCTGCTCGCGGGAGCCTAGCGGTTGCGGCGGCTCCGGGCCGGAGTTCCAGTCCAACGCCACTCAACCCCCAGTAGGGGAAGAGGCCAGCGCCGGGATGCCAGCTTCTCCCAAAAAAACTTTAGGAGGGGCTCACCTGACCCAGGCTCAGGGAAATGCTCGGAGCCGGCAGATCGCAGACCCTAAGGGGGCGGGAGGTGGCGCCCCAGCCCCAATCCTCTTGAGCCCACCCCGTGGCTGTGAAGTGCCCATACCCTAGGCCTTCCGGAAAATGCTCTCTCCTTGTATTATTCTAATTACGGTATTTTTAATTTCCTTTGAAAAAATAAGAAACAGAAAAGCACAGAACGCACTTGTTTGGTTTCATTTTGCCTTCACAGCTTTAATGACTCTATTTGTGGAAGCTGTTTAGGAAACTGGTGAGGAGGAGAAGGAGGAGGATGCCAAGAGAAGCACCAGCTCTGGCCTGAGCGCCGGCGTTCTCCTCCCTACCCTCTGGGGGCCATCTGCCCAGGCAGCAGTTTCCCTGGGCCCAGGCTCCCACCCCCAAATCCTAGCCTAAGACTCAGCCCCCTCTACCGTTTCCTGAAGGCAGCAGTGACCTCCAAGCTGTCTCCTTTCCACCCAACCCCAACTCTGAGGGTCAAAAGACCTGCCATTCAGAATCACTAACCTTCTTGGAGAGCGCTTGGAATGAAAAGGACCCATCTCCCCCCAGCCCATCCCCAAAGTCTCAGGCAGCCCATGACCCTCCTTAGAAAACCTCTGTGACTCAGGGAATTGGGGGTAGGAGGCAGAGCTCATCTTTAGCCTGACACTCTGGAAAAGAATCATAAGACCTTCAGTCTAGGAGAAATTCAACAAAAAAGAGGTGGGGAGGACACTGGCTCCTAACGCTTTGAAATAAAAAGTAGAAACATATTCTGTCCCCAGACTCTACAAATGAGTGTAGAGCTCTAAAATGCTAATGTTTATTTGGCCCTGCAGCCCAAGGGAGCTTGGCTTGTGACCTGTCTCCCTTCCGCAGGTCAGGGCAGTTGCTCAGGAGGCCAATGACGGTCAGGGGAGCCACCTTTGGGCACTTGCCTCGTCTCAGTGCTTCACTCCTGACCTTTGGCTCTGCCCTGGTCCCCCTCTCCTGGAACACCTCTTCACCCTCCCAACTCTCAACCTCTTTCCTCCATCCTGCCATGAGTTCTAGTTTAAAGCAGCCATCAAAGCGATTTTCTCTTTAGCTGCCTGCCTTAAGTGATGCCTCAATTTCAGAGTCTCAAGCCCAGACCCATGATGGTGGGTCTCCAGCCCAGGTGGAACGATGGAACCAGAAGCACTAGACTGAGGTCGTGGGGCCTCAGTTCACGTCCTGGCGCTACCCCTGAGTCCCAAGGTGACCTTGGGCAAGCTGGCCTGTCCCAAAGTGTCAACAGTTCAATAAGTGGGTTGGAAAAGGGGGGAACCGTTTTTATCCTACAGAATTCCCTGTTTGCGGGGGAGGGGAGAGAGGTGGAGGAGAGAGATTACAGGAGAAATTCCTTCCCTGCAGTGGTACTTTCACTTTAATGAGAAAATCCATTAAGACACTTGATTTTCCATTTGTTTAAGTGAGGTGGCTGTTTGCTACAGTGAGTGCAGAGGGAGACGAGGACAGGCTTACACACACGCTTACACACACACGCTTACACACACACACACACACACACACACACACACACACAAAGCAGAGACACTAGAAAACTCTGATTTTAATTGCATCTTAAAAAGAAGTATTATCTTGACACCTCGGCTCCTTCTCAACCATCCCAGTCAGAGGCCATGGAAAGGCTCATTAAAAGCTCCAGGAAAGGCTGAAAGGTGGGGTGGGAGGAGAGTTCCAGGGCCAACCAGAGCTTTTGAAGTGGCCTTTTCTGGCTAGTCACTTGCTGACATCACCTTTTAAGGGTCTGAGGTTTTATGGTTCTAGTTTTGATTTCTCCACCATCAGACTTTACAGCTTAAAAAAAATTCTCAGTGCTGTAAAGGGAGCTCATTCCCATATTCACTAGGGATGGGTGGGGGTGGGGAAAATGAGAGAGAGGTGCCTGCCACTTGAGGGGAGCCTGGACACACCCAGGAAAGATCCTTCTCGGCAGGGACAGCCTGGCCTGCCATAGTCTGTTATGGGGTTCATGGCAGAGGGGTGGGTGGATAAGAATGGGAAGGAGGGTCTGCTGGGCTTGAATCAGTCTAGCTATTGGACAAGAGCCCTTCACACAAGTCTTCAATTTGTGGTCAAGTGAAGGCAAGATTTGGGGAAAGCCAACACTCTGGCTTTGGTTTTCCCCATCAGTGAAATGGGGCTTGTGAAAGATCCACTGGAAAAACCCAAAGAACATTCTGAAAGAATAATGCTCTGTGCCTGCGGCATTAGAGAAAAAAGATTGTGTGGGAGGCAGGGCCATGTTCTCCCTCCTAAAGGCAGGTTTCTAAGGGCCACACATTCTGGGCAATGAGAAGGCTGCAGGCTGACCCCACCAGCTGGCCCCTCTCCAGGCTGGTGGGCAGGCAGCTCCTGCAGCGCTAAGTAATGAGCACAATTCCAACACGGCTTCTGCTCGATGGTGAGAAATCAAAGCCCGGTATGAGAGGCCATTTCTGGCTGAGCACCATTCGTGCCCAAATCCATCAAAGCCTTGGGCCTGGGGTTTCTTCTGGGGAAGGTGGGGGCTGGATGCTTTGTTAAGCAGAAAATGTAGGCCACCACCAGCCTTCCTGGCCAAGCCCACCCACCCAGAGAACTACAGGCCAACCAGTCTTGTCTTTCTCCTACCACAGCCCCACATTCCCGGAAACCAAGTACTTATTTCTGATTCCACTGTCCTGCTGGTACAAAAGCAGCTTCCCAAGACACAATCCTGCCCATGTGCCATTTACAGAGACTTCACCTTACCCTCCAACCAGAAACCAACACCCCAACCCAGCACCTCCCACGACTAACTGCACCCTTTAAAACAAGGTTGGACATTCAGCAGCCTGCCTTCCCCCGTCCCCATCATTACCTTCCAACTTCAAAACACTGCTTTAAATACCAGAGTCTGCCCAAATCATAATTAACTTGGATCAAATGATTGAGTGTTGTAACTCAGGACTTGCATTCCCCTCCCCCCGCCCCAAAAAAGTGGAGAATGTGCTAAAGCCAAACCTTCACTCCTGGTCGTGGGAATAGTTAATTCCCGGGCGAGGAATCTTTGGCTATGGGGGCGGGGGGGGGGGGGGAAGGGCGGATGGCAACATCGCAGCAGGAGGTAGGATGGGGGAGGGCTACGTCAACTCGTCCACTTTCTGCTCCAGTTTTCCTGCTCCATTCCCAGCCTCAACTCAGAGAGGACTCGGCGCAGGAGGCCCCTTTCCCACCTGGCTCCGGAGCCAAGGTGTCCAGTGGCGTAGCCAGTCCACCTGCTGGGGTTCGGGTACCAGAGGCTGGCTCCAGTCAGTCCACAGGCTCCCGAGGGAGATGCAGCCCTGCCAGCGACGCCCGCCCGGTTCAGCTACAGGACGAGCGAGAAACATATCCATCCACAGCGAGAGAGGCGGGTTAGGGACTTTATTTCAGGAGCCCACCAGTCCGCAGAAGTCATCTTGGTGGGTCCGGAGCGGTCGCTGTACCGAGAGCGCACCTAGTCTGTTCCCCGGCCAGCGAGAATGTCAGTGACCCATTTAAAAGGAAACTCGGCAGAATCGCTAAGAACTCCCGCCCGCATCCAACACACACACACACACACACACACACACACACACACACACACACACACACACACACACCCCAACACTCAGGGGGAAAAAAAACCAATCCTTCCAGACCTGCGGGCACCGCGATCTCGTGCAAGCTGTGTGTGCAGGACTTAGCCCTCTCCGCTTCAGGAGCCCTGGAAGCCGGCCTCCGCCGGCTGCCGGAGCGCTTTCCGCGCTCCGCAGGTCTTTCCCTCTCCCCCTCTGGTCTGCAGATTCCTGTCCCTGTAGCGAGTAAGAGCCTAGGCGAGCGGGGACCAGATTAGGAAGTTACCGGCGTACGGCAGCGAGCGCACACCTTGCTCATGTAGCCACAGTTCTTTTTCCGCGCAGACGCCAGCCGCGCGGGGAGCCAGGGGGTACCCAAGAGGCGGATCCTCCCGGAGACTCAGACCCTGACTCCAACACCCCTTCCAAGGAGAAGAAGGGATCCCTTTGAAGAGCAAGCAGGGAGATTTCAGCTTCCTGTGAACCCCTTCCAGGCGCCCCCCTCCTGCGATGCGGATGCGCCATCGCCCACTTTGGGAGGCAGTAAAATCTACATTCTAACTTGGGCGACCTTGCCGCTTTCCCTGCGCGCATCGGTGCGACGAAAGACCACCTCAACTTCAGGGTAGAGTAAGACGCAAAGGTCCCCTAGCCCCGCGGCCCCAGGTCCGATCGCTTCTTACCTGCTTGGCTCAGCCTCGCGTCCCAGCAGAGCAGCAGTGCCAGCAGCAGCGCGCCCCGAGCTCCGCTCCGGGCCCACATGCTCCCTCGGCCCGGTTCGGGCGCCTCTCCCCCAGGGCTGTCTCCCTGGCCCCAGCCTCGCCGCCGCCGCCTCCGCCGCCGCCTCCTCCTCGCCGTCCTCCCCGGCGCCCGGCCGCGCCAGCCCGTGCCTTCCGTGGGGGCAGCGGCAGCCACGCTGCGCGGTGGGCCGCCTGGCACTCGGAGCGCGATGGGTGCCTGGCGCCGGCTCTCGAGCCAGGCTCGGGCGCGCCCCTCCGGCTCCGGGTCTCCGAGCGCTCGCCTGGCTCTGGCGCTCAGGCTCCGAAGTTGCGCGATCGCTCAGTGGCGCTCGCAGCGGCGGCGCCGCGCCTTCTTAGCCCCTGTGCTCGCCTCTCCGAGCCCCGCCGCCGCCCGCGGCTCCGGCGCCCTCGCCGGCCCCAGCCGCCTGCCACAAGGCCGAGCGCCGCCGCTCGCTCGCCGGAGTGAGTTCGCCAGCAGAGTGGGACCGCGCGGCCGGGGCGGGGCCTGGGCGGCCGAGGGCGGAGCCGGTAGGGAGACCTTGAGGGGGGATGCGACGGCCATCTGGGCGGGGCGGAGGGGGGGGGGCTCCTGGGGAGGGTCCTCGCGAGACGCTGGGCCCAGCGCTTTGAAAAGCCCGGCCGCTGAAGAACCGCTGGATGTGGAGTCGGCCCAATTTTCGCTCTCCCAAATGAAGGAAATGTGCCTCTGCTCCTTCGTTTGGCTTGGCCAAGTCAGCTTTCTACTCTGACTGAACGTAGGACTCTCACTTTCGGCTTCCCTGTCTGTAGTATGCGCTCTGCCTTCCACAAGTGGGGGTCTTTCCAAAAAAGACTCCCCAAATGAGAACATTCAAGTCATGGTTACGCGGGGGCTTACAGCGATACGAAGCTGGGCATAGGTTAGGATCATCCTGGCTGACCTGATCATACTTGTCTGTATGATCTCCGGCAAAAGTGTTAACCAGACCCCTGGGAACCCCTCCAGCACTCTGATCCTGGGTTGCTGTAAAGCAGCCTCCTACGAGACAGCCATTTTTGACTCAGTGTAAACTTGGGACTCTGCCCCTTAATTACGGTGTGACCTTGAACAAGTTACTTAACCATTCTGATGCTCCCTTCACCATCATCTGTAAAATGGAGGGAAAGAATAACTATTTCACAAGAGGGCGTATAATTAAAATTTAAAAATCATGTGAAAACTGCAGTGCAAGTGTCAATAATCTCTCTTTCAAAGACTCTCCCCTCCCAGCCAGTCTGATTCGGGGGTGGCCCACCAGCCAAGGGTGGGCCAAGGAATACGTGGGGACAGGTGAGGTTTGAAGGATGAGTAGTTCTTGGGATTGAAACCCAGAGAGGTCAGAATGAGCGGATCTCAATTAATTCTCACAACCCTCTGAAGTAAACACAATTAACATCCCATTTGACAGATGAAGGACCTGAGGCACAGAGGTGTAAAGCCACCTGCCCGAGATCACAGTGCTTTGAGTGAATGAGTGACTAAGCAAAGGGGACAGGGAGATGAGTTTGGAAGGAAACCCTCTGAATGGGAGAGCCTCGCTGGAACACCTTCCCTGGGTCTGGATTGGGCTGTGTGAAGGGGCCTGTCCCAGGTATTTCCCCAGAGGTGAGGTAAAGGCAGGACTACCCAGCACCCTCTCCACACACACTCCTCTCACAAGCCGGGGTCTGGAGCATCTGGGGGAGGTCGTGCATGCAGTCAGTCCATCTCCCCAACGCTCTCTGACTGGGCACCCAGCATCAGGAGGGTGGCAATGGGTGGGGACTGGGACTCCCTGGAGAAGGACTTCAGTCCATTGAGAAAGGCTGCTGTGGGCAAAGGTAGATTGTTTAGCTTGGCCTCCAACAGCCCAGGCAAGGGCAATGGAGGAGAGAGTCAACAGCTCAGCACACCCAAACAGCTCCACCCTTACAGACTGCAAACACACACACACACCCATACACATCTGAAAAGGTACACACACGAAAACAAACAACAAAGACACACAGGTGCAAAAGGACTCTCCCAGAAACATCACACCTACAAATAGGCACCACACTCCAGAGACACCCACATACCCAAGATGTATGCCTAAAAAAAGCAAACACAGAGGCACACACAACTAAAAACACGAATAGGCAGATGACTCCTAAGACAAATAGGTATCTGGATCCTTAACTACCACCAGGAAACACATACCCACACCTGACCGTCATCCCCCGGATACAGGCACACCGTCAAGGTTGTGCTTGTGCTGGAGAGCCCAGCAGGGACCTCCGCAGATGCGGGGTGGCAGGCAGAGACCACAGCATGTTCTCTCTCCCCCAGACCTTCCTTCTCTCTCTCCCCTTCAGGCCAGCGGGGTACTGGAGATTTTTCTAAAAAGTTCCAGTCCTTGGAACTTTGCTGTTTAGGTAGTAAAGTATCCAGCAGGCCTTTTTAGTCCAAGTATTGGGTTTCTTGACTTTGTGTAATTCCTGGCTGGAAAAAAGGGGGACTAGGGATGGGGGACAAGCAAAAGGAGGGCATTGACCCTCTTCTGCCAGTCCCTGCCCCACATCCCTGCTCAGCCTAATCATTCTCTCAATTCTTGAAATATGCTCATGGGAGATCCTGGGCCCTGCTCTCCCTCCAGGACTCCAGCATCAGGGTAGGGGACTTTGAAAGTTGGGAATCTCTAACCGCTCTGTGCGCCTGCTCCTGTACCAATTCTCTGACCCTTCTCCAGCCACCTACAGCCGAGCAGTTGCAGATGTGGTTCCTCTCCAGCCCTGGCATCTCAAGAGTGCAGGCTCTCAGCTGAGGCCAGGGAAGGGGCTTCAGAGGGGGTCAGATTGTCCAGAGCCATGTCTTTCCCCAGGATGGGTGAAAAATGGGCAGGGTCTCCACCCCTGAGATGACACATTGGGGTAGCAGGATTAAGATTTGCCTGGGTGTTCCCAAACCCAGTGCCATGGGACTCACAGCAAAGGTGTTCTGCTGGGAGTTAAGCATGAGGACAAGGCAGTAAGCTGCTTGAAGTCAGGGGCCCTGTGTTCCCTTTCCCCATCTAGCACTTAAGACAGTTTCCTGCACAGCAGGGATGTGAGCAACCTTGGTTTAGGTGGGAACGTTAACAAGGCTAAGGGAAAGGGGGTTGATGATCAGAGGGCCTACAGACTTGCTGTGGGAGCTCCACTCTCCCCTCCCTTCTATTTCCTGGGGTCTGGGGGTTCTGAGGCTGGAAGTGGGGCAGACTTTATGGCATAGATCTGCTTTGAAATCAGTCCCAGAGCCAGTTCTGATCCTCGGTGGGGACTGCAGATGCTTCCACCGTCTACCCTCACTTCTCTCAAACCACAGGAGAGTAGGAATAACAGTTCTGGATCCGGATGGATGCGGCCTTAGCCCTGAAGGCTGCTGCTACCTGCTAGGGGATCTTAGATCAGTCACTGAACCTTTCCAAGCGTCAGCTTCCTCAGTTGTAAAATGGGAATAATGACTACCTCACGGGATTAAAAGTAATAAGGCCAATAATCTGGCTGTATAAAAACTGCCTATTTGATAACAATTACTATTTAAAAGCAGCTGTAGAGGCTCCCTGCAGGAGTGGCTGGCGGCTTGGGGTTGACGCCTCCCGCTCCTCCGGGACCGTGTGCGCGAAGCTGCCACCAGGCGGCGCGCTGCCGCTTACGCCTCCCGGTGGCCGCTGGTCTTCCGCCTCAGGCGGTGGGAGAATTGTCCTGGTCCCATCCCGCCTGAGGCCGCCCCGAAAGTGTCCTTGCCCCGGGTTGTCAGGGGAGAGGGCTCTCAGACGACTCCGCTTACAGGATCTTGAGTGGGAAGGCTTGGGAATGAGTTCACAATGCCTCCCCTGAGTCGTTCGGTCCAGAAGGGACCCCCAAAACCTGGACCCTGGAGAAGGCAAGCGCCTAAGGCTGAAGTTCTTAACGCTTGCTTTACCATCTCTTTGTAATAAACTATCAGAGCTGGCTGAGAGTGGTGGATCACGCCTATAATCCCAGCACTTTGGGCGGCCGAGGCGGGTGGATCACGAGGTCAAGATATCGAGACCATCCTGGTCAACTTGGTGAAACACCGTCTCTACTAAAAATACAAAAATTAGCTGGGCATGGTGGTGCACACCTGTAGTCCCAGCTACTCGGGAGGCTGAGGCAGGAGAATTGCTTGAACCCAGAAGGCAGAGGTTGCAGTGAGCCGAGATTGTGCCTTTCCACTCCAGCGTGGGCGACAGAGCAAAAAAAGTACCCTTTTAAACATTTTAAAGTGCGCACTCCAGTGGTTTTTAGTATATTCCCAATGTTGTGCAGCCATCACTGCACATGCACTTTCTGGAAAGTCTTACATGACAAGAAACCCAAGCGGCATTCAGGGGATCGGAGGAACACAGTTTATTACGCTGGCAGGCCCAGGAGGGTTCGCACCCAAAAGTCTAGACCTGGCTAAGAAAAGTACGCAGTTTTTATAGATGAAGGGGCAGGGGAAGTAACTCAGGACTTTAGCCAATGCAGCAGGTTTTAGGCAACGAGGCAGTTTCTCTTAAGGTTTTCCAGTTAGCAATAAGCTAAAGTACAGAAGCAGAAAGAGGCAGTGACTAAGAAAAATAGGGACAGTTTCTAAAATAGGGATGGTTGCTGACAACACTGTGAGAGCCCCCGGCAAGCCTCTGGTGCAAGTCCCAGAGTCCAGAGGCTGAAGAACTTGGAGTCTGATGTCTGAAGGCAGGCAGAGTGGAGGGAAGCATGCAGCATAGGGGAAAAAGAAAAAAGCTAGAAGACTCAGCAAGCAAGGTTATCCCACCTTCTTCCTCTTGCTCCGTTTTGGCTGAAACGGCAGCTGATTGGACGGTGCTCACTCACATTGAGGGTGGGCCTTCCTCTCCCAGTCCACTGACTCAAATGTTAATCTCCTCTGGCAACACCCTCACAGACATATCTGGAAACACTACTTTGCATCCTTCAATCCAGTCAAGTTGACACTTAATATCAAATGTATTAACCTTCACAGATCTTCAGTAAAACAGTGTTTTACCTGGTTCAATTTTCCAAAAGAAATTCTCAAAGATGGCTAATAACTAATTGCTATCTTTCAGAAACTCTCAAGAGCTGATGAAATAAATCCTTAATTTCAAAGAGGGGAGGTCAAGGCAGTACACCACAATCACAACAGTTTATACCATGTGCCACTTGGATACTTTCTTTCCTATCTTCTTTTCTGAGAGCAGCTCCTGCATGATTCCAGTACTTTTATCTTCCTGGGGGAAATGTAGAAGGAGAAATTTAGTGGAATGGCCTACGGCTCCTGTTGCTGAATCTGGTCTTAGAGTCATAGCTACTAACATTGTCTTCCTTTTCCTCCCAGTCTAAATTCCCTTCACCCTCATCCTGCACAAGGCTGATCTTATTGATGTAGCTGCATGACCCAGACCCTCATCCCTGATGGGTTTGCTAAGCCCCTAATAACTATGCTTTTCTCAGGCCATGGTTACTGAATTTGTCCTTCCATCAAAATTGGTCAAAATTTTATCAAGAGATGTTCAAGTGATCACTTAGATTCTAGAGGTAATCTTCCCTTGCCCACTGAGTAACAGCAGCACTGTTTCCCATAATGATCAGAATCAGTTGCTCCTACAGCATGGGCCTCTAGTTTTGCCACTGCTCCCTTGGCAAAACTATTTACATGGGCAGCAGCCATAGCTATAGTTTGATGGAACCCTTGCTGTGACCGTTAACAGAATTCTTTCCTTTCCTATAAACGTTCCCTTATAAACTTTCATAGCCCTGAGTTTCAGGATGGAAAGCACAAATTTCCTAAGTGGGCCATTAGAAGGATGGTAAGTAGAGTTACTCCTGCTTCTGACCCTTGGTACCCAATAATCATTTATTCCACCTATTTTTCTATCTACAAATATCTGCTTTAAATTGAATCACTTTATCCTATGTGATGTTGCTTCATCTTTTTCTTATCACTTCTGATCTGCAGCTTCAGCTATGCCATCAATAGGCCATCCCATCACAACATCAAGCTGTCAGCTTCAGCATGGGGCAGCAGTCCCATTGCCATGGGCCTACTCTCAGTCTCACACCTCCTTTACTGAAAATTAGCTAACCAGAAGCAATATTGTGTGGAATGTCATGCTGGTAGATTAAAAACCCTGTAAGTATGCAGTTACTGCTGCTGGCTCAGGAAAGGCAAACCCTTACTGTGAATTCATGTTTAGTCTTTTCAAAATAAATTTCTGCCCCTTCCAGAAAAGAAAGAGTCTAAGATAGTTAGAGTAGTTAGTTGGTGACCTCAAGAGATGACATCATGTTGAGGGATCGCTGTTGGTCTCAGTCACTGACAATTGGCCATTCAGCAATATCAGTAGTTAATCAACCATGACACGTAAGAGTTCAAACTGATGGGCCCATGAATGTCTCTATGCCTGTCACCAAGGCTACATCATCCATATGACCATTGGACCAGCATTACTGTGGCTGATGACAGACTTAGCGTAGACATCAACTGGCTAAGACATTTTGCCTATCTGACTTTTTATTGTCTCTTCTTTGATGAAGACCCTTTACTAGGTATTCACATAAAATATGACAATCTTCACAGGTTGTGTCCACCGTCCTGTGTCCACTCACATGCCTCTAATCCAGACCTCATTGTCCTCTGTTTTCTAATATTTGTTCTTACGATTTTGATCATGATGCCCATTCTCAGGATCATGATATTCATTCTCTGCCCTTGTGAGCATTCTTCTCATCTCTTTCAAGGCTACACTGGAGAGAGGTTTTAGTGGGGCCTCCATTTTTGGTTTGCACTACTCAACTGGCCCATTGATGAACCAGATTCTAGCAGTCTCACAGAGGCAGGCAATAGAAGCTGAGGGAGAGACACTGGAGGAACAGTGGTAAATAACTTGGGCCTCTGAGTAACTGCTTACACAACTTGTTTCTATCTTCCAGTCATAATCAGGATTGATCCCACAGTTATTGATCCCATCATGCAGTGAGATGTTGTTAGCTCTCATAACTTATTATATGGTAGTTGCTACGGTTTGGCTCTGTGTCCCCACAAATCTCACCTTGAATTGTAACAATCCCCATGTGTCGAGGCTGGGACCAGGTGGAGATAATTGAATCATGGGAGCTGTTTCCCCCATGCTGTTCTCGTGATAGTGAGTGAGTCTCAGGAGGTCCAGTGGTTTTATAAGAGTCTGGCATTTCCTCTGGTCCTTACACTCATTCTCTCTCCTGGCACCCCGTGAAGAGGTTCCTTCCACCATGACTGTAAGTTTCCTGAGGCCTCCCCAGCCTTGTAGAACTGTGAGTCAATTGAACCTCTTTCCTTTAGAAATTACTCAGTCTTGGGCAGTTCTTGACAGTAGCATGAGAATGAACTAATAGAGTAGGTCTAAGAGAAGCACATTCATAAAAAGAAGTTGCTTGGGTGTCCCACAATCAGCTCCTCTGTCTGTATCAAGACCCAGGAGAATGCCAGAAATTGTTTCTTCAAAAGGTATCATGCATTGTCTTGCTCCAAAATCCTAGAGGGTCTCTATAGCAGTTCTCTCTCTGGGGCAAGCCATAAAATCCATATGGCATAATATCCCCAAAACAATACAACTAATGGCTTCTATTTGCTTAAGTGTTGGGTCATCCCTGTTGCAATTAGTGACTCTAGTTCTATAATGGTGATTCACCTACTCTCAGCCCTGGCCCACAGAAGAGAGCTACTACTGACCATCTAAGTAATGTTAGTGTCCCTTTTTCCAGTACATTCTTACTGCTTTAGTAAGTGACATACCCTCAAGTCCTTTCTGTGGAATATTTGGTGGGTTTTATTGGCACTAATTGTTGAATGCATTCTATCATGCCCATTTATCTGAGCCTTTTAATTCATTCTTCTATCTTCTGTGGAAATTCTAGTAAATCTGTATCACTTAGTTTAGATCATTGCTTTCTTCATAGTAACATATTTAGGAGCTATACTAGCAGTGTATTCACTCAAGGGAAACTTAACAGGGTGATCAAATATGTATTTCGGAAAGTGCTTATAACCTACCTAAAGCCTTTTGATCCAAACTTAGTCCCACCACCTTTGGTCCAGTGTACTCAAAATCCAGTCCCATGCTTCTGAAACAGTAAGTCCCAGCTTCTGCCAGTGCATGTTAGCTAGGTCCTTCATCCCTTTGAGAGATAGTTCCTTTCTTCCCTTAATAGGCTCAATACTTCCCCAGATGGGTTATGAAGTGACTTTGCAAGTTGTTTCCTCAAAGCCCAGGAATGGTTGTTAGGAGCATATACAAGAGGGAAGTACCTGTTATATTGTGATGGAGAGGCCTCTGCCTCATCGTCTAGCAAGGTAGGAGTGCTATCCCTTTATAAGATTAAGTGGACTGCTTTCTCAGGCTTACAGGGTTAAGGAGAATCTTGAAACTCAACATAATCAGGCATCAATCCAGACAGCCTCATCCCGTGTGGCAAGATCTCAGTCATTGCTTTGGTTGGGGATCGAAACTTTAGCTTGATTGCTGTTATGATTAAGTCTCAGACCGAGTCCTCAACTTCTCTTCCCCTCTGCTACAGGAAACGAGAACCTCTTTACATGCTACCCAGCAGGTCCTCTGGCTTTCACACTTAACTTTCACTTGCCGATTGATTACTTTGTCCAGAGCATCAGTAGAGCTTGGCAATAGCTCCTCTGCTTTCTTCATCCAGTCCTGACACCAGCTGTAGCATGGTAGTTTCTTTGAGAAGCAGAGTTTGAGATAAGAGATTACCATACAGGACATTGAATAGAGAGTTCTCTTGGTGTCAACAATATTGGAAAGGAAGAGAAAAAGGCAGGATATTTAGAGGGTAAAGTTGAGATGCAATGCAGTTCTTAAAAAATGCTCAGCAAGTATGCAAAAGGAATTCTGGAGGTGGGATGGGCCTCAGAGTTGTCCTGAGTTAGAACAAAAGGATCAGACCATTACATCCCTTTGTTGATCTGTATTTGGAAGTATGACCTTAAGCAATGCAATGTTCTTCATTCAAAGCAATCCCCAGAGAGGGCTAGCAGCTGAGTGGCTCTTCCTGCAACACTCTCAACAACTGGGGGAATAAGATTTTCATTCCTGATGGTAGATCTGTTAGCATTTTGCAGAACCCTCTACTACAATCAGCCTAAGTTTCCTGAAGGATACGGTTTCATGACAATGTCTTTAAAAGGGACGTGCAAACCAAACTAGTCTGCTTGCTTATCACCTGTCTTCTCAGAGAAAGTACATTATGTTGGACTAATCCTGAAATAGCTCTATAAAAAACAATTATTTATAAGTGTTCATTTTAAGCTGTCCCCAGCGCAGTCCATTATATCTCCCTAGCCTCTTCTGAATCGGAATCTTTAACTACAATCCAGGATGGAGGAAACAAATGGCAGTAAAGAACACTAAAATAACAGTGGGCCGGGCGCTATGGCTCACGCCTGTAATCCCAATACTTTGGGAGGATCCGCTGACGTGGGCGGATCATGAGGTCAGGAGATCGAGACCATCCTGGCCATCCTTGCCAACATGGTGAAACCCCATCTCTACTAAAAATACAAAAATTAGCCAGGCATGGTGGCGCCTGCCCGTAGTCCCAAATACTTAGGAAGCTGAGACAGGAGAATCTCTTGAATCCAGAAGGCGGAGGCTACAGTGAGCCTAGATCACGCCACTGCACTCCAGCCTGGGTGAGAGTGAGACTCTGTCTCCAAAAAAAAAAAAAAAAGTGAAAAATTTCATAAGGGATACAATATTATTATGAGAGAGGAAAATATTTCATTATTTCAAAAAAGTGGTTTGCAAATTTCTGCTTATCCTTTCATTGAAGATAATACATTTAACAACTTAATGCCACTGTTGGAAATCACAAGTTGTCAATTACATAGTTAATGCCATAGAAACCCTATCTGACTTATTTTATTGTCAACATCAACAATTTTTCACTATAACTTATTTCTAAAAATAAAATCATCGTTACTATAAGAATATGTCTTAGGAATAATCTATCACTCTAGCAGGTTAAATTTTGCTCTACTTTTCTCTCTCCAGTTTTAAGCTCTTCCAATATGAACAATTCCATTTTACCTGTTAAAGATCAAAGTGTATGTTTCATTTCCTTTGTAAGTAAATTCCTATGTCCTACATGGCTTTAATTTCTTATTTTTACTACTTCTGATTTATTATAAAGCTATTGTTATATATAACCATTATTTCTTAATATTTTTGCTTCCTTATCATTAGAATAGTTCATTTATTATCCAATTATTTGTAAGTAAGCAAAACAGAAGGAAAAAAAGATAGAGGTTTCAATGGGCTCTCCTTAAAGACTTGCATTGAGCACACATGGACATAAGTATGAGAACAGTAGACTCTGTGGACTATTAGAGGGTGGTGGGTGGGTGCATTAAAAAACTACCTAATTGGTACTATGCTCACTACCAGGGTGACAGGATTCATACTCCAAACCAAGGCATCATGCAATATTCCCATGTAACAAATCTGCACATGTATCTGCTGTGTCTAAACTAAAAGTTGAAATAATAAAACATATCTAACATCAAACTAAAGGAGCCTCCCATAGGTTAATGCATGACAACAACTTAGTCTATGGCATGGCCAAGGGGGAACATTACATATACATACTGCAGATCTGCAGATTTCCAGTATCCACTTTCTTCAGAATGAATGGGTAGTTCTTATTCCATTTCTAATAATGCTACCAATCGCTTATGAAAATCCTTGACATGGTATTTACTGTATGCCTACAGCCCATAGATATCCTTAATTTTGAAACTGAAGTGAAAGGACTTTTTCAAACACTAGGCTCCTTTATCATTCTAGTTTTTATGCTTAAGTCTTTGAAAACCAGATTCAGGAAGTTGTAGCTAGCTACTGTTTGCTTCCTGAATTTATTCCATCCCAAGAAATAATAATCATCTTCTAAAACCACCCCTTCCCATTCCTTCCTCTCCAGCCCCCACGTAATTTTCCTTGGGAATAGGCTCCAGTTGGTTTAAATAAATCAGGAGACTCAATCTCTTTGGCCAAATAAGTTAGTTAAAGAATGGTCAAGTAACCCAATCAGAGCCAGTGAAATTTACAGGCATGTTTACTAGAGCTTTCAAATTCTTTTTTTCTTCTGCAACTGGGATTTGCAAGAGGTAAAGCTTGGTGCCCCTATATCCATATTGCTATCACAAATGGAACCAACCTAAAAATGTCAGCAATCACTGAGGAAAGTGCAAGCAACAGGCTCAGGGAATTTGTTCCCAACAACTTTGTTTAAGCATCTGAATTAAGCCATGCTGAAAGCTTGTCTTAATGCTAGACTGTCAGTTTTGTGACCTAATAAATCTCCTTTCTGTTTGAGCAGGCTCAGTTAGATTTTCTGGCCAGAAGCCAAAGGAATACTAACTGAAACCTAAGGGAAATTGGCCATTGATCCAAAAAGCAATTGGGGTAGAATTAACTCTTCATTAAAAATAGGCAAATGGGAAATATCAAACACTATGTTAACCTTTTTACTCCTTCTAGAATGTTTATGTATCACCAGTAACTCTTCAACAGGAATGAAGTGAACAAAAATATACACAAAGAAAGTTAAATAGGGAGTCATCAGGGAAAATATAATTACCCTGCAGAAGAGAAATTACCTTGGTAAATTAACCAAAATGAGCATGGTGGCTCATACCTGTAATCCCAGCACTTTGGGAGACCAAGGCAGGTGGATCATGAAGTCAAGAGATCAAGATCATCCAGGCCAACATGGTGAAACCCCGTCTCTACTAAAAATATAAAAATTAGCTGGGCATGGTGGCATGTGCCCGTAGTCCCAGCTAGTCAGGAGGCTCAGGTAGGAGAATTGCTTGACCCAGGAGGCAGAGGTTGTAGTGAGCCAAGATCGCGCCACTGAACTCCAGTCTGGTGACAGAGTGAGACTCTGTCTCAAAAAGAAAAAGAAAAATTCACCAAAATCCGGGTTCTGTTTCTCAGGCTTGCATATCTAGAAATTGAAATAAAATAAATTAGTTTATCCTTATCGATCTTTTGATGAGTACCAATAGCGAACAAATTCACACAAGGGTAATATATAAAATCTAATGGCAATTTTGTAAAAAAAAATTCTCAATTCATTTAATTTCTAGGTGTTTAAATTCTCTGTCCAAAGTATTTCTTACATTCTTCCTTTTTTTTTTTTTGTGAACATGGATATAAAGCCAAAAGAAGGCATAATCCTGAGGCATATTTCAACGTTTCTCAAACAAAGACTGCGACTACTCCCAGAAGTATTTGAATTTAACAGTGACTGGTAGTATTTGTGGGAGTATTACTGGGACTTAGTGACCAGAGCTAAGATGCTATTCACATAAAAACATTCACATCCTGACCGAAATGCCAATACCTACTAAGTTTGTAGTGAGGCCTGTCAGAATGTGCAAATCCCCAGATTCAATACACGTTTTTTTTAACTTATTATGTTCTGACTCTAGAGGCAATGACAGTCTGTATAGCCATGCGGTCCCCTAGCACACAGCATGTGGTCTCTGAATACCGTTTTGCACTAACAGAAACTAAGTGTTCATGAGAGAAAGAGCTAATTCCATGTCTGGCACAGGACATATACATGATGAACTCTGGCCATCTTGTGTCAGAAAGCAAGGAAGCTATCAAAGACTAATGAGCTAATGTCACAGAGACAGAGGAGCCACATTAAAGGGACTTCCAATGGCCTGCAAGAGAGTCAATGAAAAATCAGAAAAAAAGAAAGAAAAGAGTAATTACAATGAATTGCAACACATGGAATGTATTTTTAAAAACCCATGAATTCAAAAAATAACACATTTTGAAAAATAAGTAATTGTTTACCATAATGGACCAACTCAAACTTCTACAAATTAATAAAAAAAGAATCAATATTTATGCTTTTCCTCTATATATTTTATTTCAGAACAACCAATATTTGTTTATTCTGAAATAAAATATGTAGAAGAAAATCATAAATATTGGTTATTCTGAAATAAAATATGTAGAGGAAATAATATTCCAAATATTGGTTATTCTGAAATAAAATATGTAGAGGAAATTTGATAAGAGAAAATTTTTTCTATAGAATTCCTGATAATAAATACAAGAAGACTAGTAAAATTAGAAAATCATTCTTTTGTAAACTCAATTTTAGTAATAGTGGTTCTAAGCAATAGTCATAAATAGGTGCAAAACCTAATGGTGCAATAGAAATAAGTGCCACCTGTGTTTATTTTGTCCCAAACTGCTGAAGTTAAATCAAATGGATTTTTTTTTAAAAATCAGTTTAAAAGAATAAGGAAAGAGAAGCTCATTTTTAAAACTCCTCTCCTGAAAGAATGATCAGCCCAATTCACAATATGGTGCATCCTACAGGACAAATGGCCTGATTTCTGCAAAAATAAATAAAAAAAATAACTCAGAGATATGGAGAGAAAAGAAAGAAATTAAAAAGACTTAAAAAGCTTAATAATCAAACATGATGTGAGGCTTTGTTTGCAATCTGATTTGAACAAACCAACTGTTAGTAGCTAATTTTGAGACTAATATGGAAATTTAAACATGACTTGAGTATTAGATGGTGTTAAAAAAACGTTGTTAACATTTTTGAGTATATAATGTCAGTAGGGGTACATAAAAATTTTATGGTCAATTAGTGAAGCATACTAATGATTTAGGAGAAAAATAGCATGATAGTTGGAATCCTTTAAAATAGTTCAAAAAAATAAAAAAGTTTGTGGAGGGAAAATAGAAGATAAAAGACTGGCAAAACAATAACTATTGAAGCTGGTTTATTATATCACTTTTTATACTAATGTATATGTCATCCTTAATAAATTACTTTTCAAAAGAAAGAGAACTAGAGATAGTAGCCAAAGTTTGTTTCTGTAAGTTCCATTTTCATGTTATGTCATTAGGTAGATGATATGATTTGGCTGTGTCCCCCTCCAAATCTCATCTTGAATTGTAGCTCCCATAATTCCCTGTGTTGTGGGAGGGACCCAGTAGGAGATAATTGAATCATGGGGGTGGTTCCCCCATACTGTTCTCATGGTAGTGAATAAGTCTCACAAGATCTGATGGTTTTATAAAGGGAAATCCCCTTTCACTTGGCTCTCATTCTTTCACGGCAGATGAGAAAGACTAAGACATGTTTTATGCAAGACCAAGACATGTTTTATGCCTTCTGCCATAATTGTGAAGCCTCCCCAACCAAGTGGAACTGTGAGTCCATTTTTTTTAATTACCTCTTTTTCTTTATAAATCACCCCATCTTGGGTATGTCTTTGTCAACAGCATGAAAATGGACTAATACAATAGGTTCATAGTGATTAAGCTAAAGGTAGTCTTCATGGCAGCTTAATTCTTTCAGTTGCTCAGGACAAGATATCTTCTTTGACACCATTTTTTTTTTGTATCCCACAATGACTTCATCAGTAACTGTTGCTTTCACCTTTGACATGTATCCTGAATCTGACTCCTCATCACTTGAACTGTATCCTTTTTCCAAGCTACCGCTGAATCTTGTCTGAATTGTTTCAGAAGATTCCTAACTGGCATCCCTGCTTCTGTCTTTTTGCTCTTTTGGTTAATTTTCAACAGAGCAGTCGAAGGGGTCCTGTTCAAGGCTAGGTCATGTATGATCTTTGTTCACCAACTCTGCTTCTTCTGTGTTTTCTCATATCACAGATAGATAGATAGATAGATAGATAGATAGATAGATAGATAGATAGATAGAGATATGGAGTTAGTTAATAATAACAATAATAGAAGTTTTCCCATAACCGAGAGACTTCTGACCCTAACTATAGGGTCGCTGCTCTAACAATACATGCACGTTTTGTAACTCAGAGCTTATCATTGTTTTAAAATACTTAGATTCAAAATACTTGTTTACTATCGCAAGGAAAAAAGTGTGTGTGTGTGTGTGTGTGTGTGTGTGTGTGTGTGTGTGTGTATTTTTTGAGAAAGAATCTCACTCTGTCAGCCTGGAGTGCAGTGGCGAAATCTCAGGATCACTGCAACCTTTAGCTCCTGGCCTCAAGCGATTCTCCCACCTCAGCCTTTAGAGTAGCTGAGATTACAGGCATACACCACCATGTCTGGCTAACCTCTTTTTGTACTTTTAGTAGAGACAAGATTTCGCCCTGTTGTCTGGGCTGGTCTCAAATTCCTGACCTCAAGTGATTTGCCTGTCTTGGCCTCCCAAAGTGCTAGGATTACAGGCTTGAACCACCATGCCCAGGCTATATCTCACGGAGAATTAAAAATCTCCAACATAGGCCAGGTGCAGTGCTCACCTATAATCCCAGCACTTTGGGAGGTGGAGGAGGGTGGATCACTTGAGGTTAGGAATTGGAGACCAGCCTGGACAACATGGTGAAACCCCCATCTTTATAAAAAACACAAAAATTAGCAAGGTATGGTGGTACATGCCCATATTCCCAGCTACTTGGGAGGCTCAGGTGGGAGGATCACTTGAGCCTGGGAGGCAGAGGTTTCAGGGAAGTGGAGGTTGCAGTGTGCCGAGACTGCCCCACTGCATTCCAGCCTAAGTGACAGAGGTAGACCCTGTCTCAAAAAAAAAAAAAATCTTTAATATAGCCTACACGGTTCTATGTGATGGTGACCACTATTTCTTATTACTCTCCTCTCCTCTTTACTCACACCATTCTACCCAGACTGGCCTCCTTATCATTTCTTGGGCATAACAGTATGCTCTAGCCTCAGAGCCTTTGCATCTGCTATTCCCGCTGCCAAACATGCACTTCCCCCACACACCCATAGGGCTTGCTCTTTATCCAAATGACGTCTTTCCAGAATTTCTTTTTTTAAATTAAATTCTCCAGTTCATTCTATTCCTCTTCGATGCCTTATTTTTTTTAAACCCTCTCATAAACACCCAACACATATACATTGAACTTATTTATATTGTTTATTTGTGTGTTCTCTCACTTTTTTCCACAAAGGATTTATGATGCTTTTGTTCACTGAGACCTTAGCACTCAGAAAAGTGCCTGGGACATAGTAAGTATTCAATAGTAATTTGTTGAATTAATAAATTAAGCTATTATTCTAGTAGCATTTTTCACAACCCTCAAGGTTTCTTATGCTCCGAACTGCATGGCCTTGATTAATTTTAACAATCAGGCCAAGCTTCTTTCATTATTCATTCATTCATAAAAAACATATTTATTGAGCTCCTTCTATTCATTAGGAACTGAGAATACAGTAATTAATTGGATAGATATGCTATGCACTCTCCTACAATCATCTCCCTAAGGGAAAAAGGGACACTTCACTGTTACCCAGTTTATTCTATACAGTTGTTCAATCAACTATCCCAGGTCCTAGGGCAAATCTTCATAAAAAGTCTGCAAGTTGTGCATCCTACGAAAGAATTATAGTCGTACATGAGTGATACAGCTCTGTGCAGCCTTTAGGAGGGTGTGAAGCTGGTTGAAGTCCCAGAGCTAATTGCATCTTGCCATGAGATTCTTCATCTGGGGCTCTTCTAAGAGCAGCCCAAGAAGAGTGAGGAATGACAGCAGTTTCCATGACCTCCTCAGGTAGTAAGCAACGCAAACGCACCCAGCAGTCACTGTTGTGCACTGATGCTCCTGAGGAGTTCCCCAGACAAAAGGACAGTGTCACTGCTGGGAGCACTCAAAGAGAACCACACAGTGCAGCAGCCCAACCTACAGCTGAATAGGGGAGAAGGAAAACTCCCCAAGGGTGCAATTCCATGCAGTTAGTTAATAATAGAAGTCTTCCCATAACCCAGAGACTTCTGGCTATTTGAGTCCTTGTAGGGGTATCCACCCTAACTATAGGGTCAAGACTCTAACAATACATACAGGTTTTGCAAATCAGAGCTTCATCATTATTTTAAGATACTTAGATTCAAAATACTTGTTTACTATCACAAGGAATTTTAACTTTGCATTTGTCAATGGAAGAAAGGGGATACTATATTCTTTAAGTCTAATTCAACTATCGTAAATTTTTGAATTGCTATGAGAATGGTTTTACATTTTTATTATCTATTTGTGGAAATAAAGTTACTTGTTGATGAGAATTATTGAAAATCTGAAGACATCATCATTTTGAAAAGTCTTAATCAGAAATTGCCTATCATCATTTCAAATATAAAAACCTGATACAAAATAATAGCTATGTTCACTGAAGCAAAATTAAGTTACTCATTTAAAATTCCAAGATTTTATTTGGAGATATTCTTCCAAATAAAGATAGTATTTTCACTAAGACTTCACTTTAGAAAGAGATGTAATTATTTTCATCACCATGTCCTACATATTCCATTTTTTTTATTTATCTGAGTAAGTATTATCATCTTCTATATGAGCTTTGATATGAAACAAGGCTGGGAAGCACTCCGCTTGGGAAACTTGTATACCATGAGTGAATCCATTTGCCTCTTACATGTAGACATTTTCAGACAGCCAATATTTCCCAGCAGCATTTCGAACTCCGTTCTCTCATGGTCTGATTCCTGTGCAGACAGAGGCAAGCATAAGTGACAGGAATAGTCTTCTTGAGCTATCATTCAATTCCTCCAGTCCCTTAATATGAGATAAATAAAGCTTCACCCTTTTGAAGGCAAAATTATATCACTGTCTTGGAATGTCACTAGAGACAGTACATGAGTTTAGTAAGAGGATGTATTGGAGGTGCAGATTCTCTGTCCAAATTAGACTATTTCAGGGTCAAAGAAGCAAGCCAAAATCATTTCAATGCATACCAAAACATCATTTGCCACATTTGTTACACTATATCAGTCTATGCCACAGGAAAAGAGTTGTAGGTTGAAATTACCATTGCTGCCTTTGATATCTTTAATATCTTTTAGGCTTACCTACCTTTTTTTTTAACCAAAGAACTCAGAACTTTAGAATCTAAGAGCTACCCTTATTAGTAATGAGATTCACTTCCTGATTATTAAAATAGTATATAATCAAAGCAAAGTGACCTCAGCATGATAAGACAGGTGTGCAATTTACTGAGTCCGTGGTGGCACCTGCTTCCCCATTTGTAAGTGTTTCTTTCCTATTTGGAAATGGAAGGACCATTGAACCCTAGAGGAGGCTTTATCTTCTTCATATCCATCATCATTGTGGCTTTTTCAAATATGGGATCTGTGATTGGTGTAATAGGATATTTCTCTAAGTATTAAGACAGGTAACATCTGAAAAGTAATAATTATAGGAAAAATAAAAATCAGTTTTTAGATTTTTTAAACTTTAGAAAGATAAAGTTTTTCCTCTAGGAAAAATCTAAACTATTTATTGATTTGAGGGGATAAAATAAAGATGCAAAATTGCCTTTAATGTTTCTGGTACACAAAAAAGACAGTGCTGATAGTGCTGATATTCAGTCTTTGTTCAGGCATGAGGGAAAACGCTGAACAGTGAACCCACTGAAACTCTCTGACCTGGTAAAACCTTAGCTAAACAGGTAATCCTGTTCTCTCAGACTCACAGCTTCCATGCAAAGCTATGTACTGTGACTTCATTTTTAAAGAAGACATTCTTTCCTGCTGCAGAATTGAGAAGCTGAGTTTATAGAGAGAATGCCTGGCATACTGTTAAGTGGAAGTTCCCCTCAGGAAGGCAGAACTCCATAGACTGTAAACCAGTATATTAATAATGATGCTAGTACTAGCTCTGTTATATGGCTGGATAGAGCAATACCCTCTATAAAATATCTCACACATATTCTCATTTGGTCCTCAGAGCGCTCTAACACATGTCCTATTTGTATCTCCATCTTACCAATGAGTAAAAGAAGACTTGGAATTTGAACGAGCATCTGAACCCACATATGTCTGACTCCAAATATCATAGCCGCACTGCCTCTAATAAATGCATGTAAAAGTCCTTACATTTTACACATCAGACCTAAAAAAGCTTTTCTACTCTATGATAGCTTTTTAATTCTTTCAACCTTTTTAGAAAATTACAGTCAATTGTACTGCTTTACAAGCTTGTATTAATTGTTAAATTGCAAAAATATTTTTTACCTTTCGGAAGCCCTTTCATTAATATTTAGAGTGAATCTGAAGGAGGATTTGGGTATTTAAGTATATACTTGCAGAAGTGTTAAGCACTGATCACTGAGATTGTAACCACTGTGTGACAAGAGGATACCCAAGGCCAGAAAGGTCAAGAAGAAATTTTCCAGTTCATTGGCTCTGCCCAGAACTGCCCCGGTGAATCGCATTCCACACAGCCTCTCGGTGCTGAGCTAGCATCTGTGTAGATCAAAGCTATGCCCAGAATGGCTAATTCACGCGCTAAACCCAAACGTCAAAATTTGTTAAACACATATTCCTTTGGTAAAACTATCTAACTGGGGAACCCACTGGAAGAAGGGATGGAACAAATTATTTGTCTAGGTTCAGATTTACAGGTTTTTCTTTAAGAGCAGTGGCATAGTAATAGACTAGCTAGGGAAAGAGTGAGAGTCTTCAGAGAGAATGTAAAGAGAATAGTGAGACTGAAGTTTCTAGTGATTCATGATACAGAGGTTCCTAATAGATTATCCCGCCAGTCTTTCCTAAACGCATTGAATATGACTGCATCATTGAATGAATAAATCAGTTGCTAAATGATACAAAGGCTTTCAATGTATCAACCCCAGTCGCTCATTCTTAATCTCTTTGCTCCTTTTCCTTACCCTTAGTTTGCTTCTCTTCCCTCTCAGTGAGAAATGCATTATGACTACAAAATGTAATGACACCACCACCGCTACTACCATCTACACACCCTCATTTCTCCTAGGGCAGAATACTTGCTAGGCAACCTCATTGATCCACAGGCAAAAACCTGTGTGTGTCTCTCTCTCTTTACCTCTTTTCTTCACCCCATTTCAAACACCCAGCTAACTACAAGAGAGCACATATGGAAGTGCTCACAGTGACTTGCCATCAACATGTTCTTTAAACCTCTTATAGTACTATCAAAAGTAGTGGTGTTTGGACAGTCACAGTATGACAAAGTGGGAACCTGTCTGCCATCTCTCACAGCTTTAACTCACATAGGAAAAGGAGAGGAAAAGTGACAAACATTACCCAAAAGGTTGCTTGCAGTATGCTAGACACAGTGCCAAGTGTATAAACTATAAGATATTATCTGGGTTGACGTGAGATTCTCATATAAAGTTTGTGCAGTGTTCATTTCTTGCCATCCTCACTGGTTTTACAACCAGTGATTCCTATGTATCCTGGATAGACAAAGCCAACATAATTATATTTGACATGTTCAGAGATACAGAAACTGGTGCTTAGTTGAAATCCTTGATTTCCCTGGACCTAGAAGCCCAGTGAGAAATACTTAAATCCTACACCCCTCAATTAAGCTAAACCCTTATATACACATGTCTGATGGAACAGGGTAGGCATGAGTGGTCATGGCAGAAAAGAATATAAGTCTCCAAGATGAAAGCATTGCAAGTGGTAAATGAGTTTGAGAAGGCAGAACTTATCAAATTCATTTTTCCAGGATGTTGGAAAGAACATATTGTTAGTGTTAGGTGTGAGGCTGCATATAATCCTCCATCTTTGCTAGTACTTATGCCAGCTGTGAGTTAAAAATAGAAGAGATTATGAAACTAGGGGCTTTGGTTCCTTTGCTTGAGAATCTCCTTAATGAGCAAAGTAGTGAGCAGCTGAGCTCTAAAAAAGGAAGGAGAAACTTACAGAGAAGTTCTGGCATTACGCAAGAATATCAGGTCCAACCTTGCAGAGACAAACGGCATTGGGTCCAGTCCTTCAACATTCATCACAAACAAAGATTCACAAAGACTGGCAAATTCCCTCAGGCCAACCATAGATTCTTGGCTCATGATTTTCTGATTTTAAACTTTCTTTTTAATATTGGCCTCTGTCAGTTTCCCTTATGCTATTATGAGCACAGCCATGCATTTAAGAAGATGGTTGTTATATTTTATACATGATTCCTAATTGTTTTCTAATGGAAGCATTTCAGATCCCAATCTCCATATTCCATTAAATTTAAGTGCCTTTGTTTTTAATAGAACTCTTTCTAAAATAGATTTGTGGAAGGCTGTTGTTGAAACAATAAATTAATTGATTTTTGACTGGGCTTTCAGTTACTTTAATGTGTTCTTGCCTAATGCTATTTGTTCTCTGAGAATACCAGCAGAATTTTCTGAACTTCAGAGTCCATAGATGTTGCTCCCTTTACTTACTACTAATATATGGGTATGCATTGATTAATTAACTAAATGATTTTACTTTTTAGAAGGGTTAGGGGAGGTGTCACATAGCTTATCAATCTTTTATTTTAAACAGAAACTATGTTTCTCATTCTGTATACTCACTGGCTTTCTCAGCCTTTATTTAAGGGGGAAAAACATGACATGAACTATGTAACCACTCATTTGAAAAACAATTTGACATTTGGTTCTTTCTAGGGGTATACAATCTGGAGACATCGTACAAAGAAAGTGGTTCATTGAGGAGGCTGTAAACAATGAAGCAGGGCACAAAAATGCTGGTTAGATTACTCATATTTACCTAGCCCTGAGCCAGTTTCCCAGATTCCTATCATACCTTGATAGAAGTTCTACAGGCATATAAACTGTTCCCTGGTGCACATTAAACACTTTCAAAACTACATTCTTTTAGGCATGGAAGTAAATTCATTAAGATGGGCTTCCCCACTGGACTGAAAAACTGAATGTAGTTTTGTTAAGTACTCTATAAGCAAAGGAAAGATGACTTTTCAAAAGTTTATTGATTTGGCAACCATTCTGAACCATGTACACAAGAATAAGCAGAGGGCCTTTTGTTCAATACCCCATTCTTGCTCCAAATTTTACAGCCACATAACTCTAAAGAAGGTTAGCCTGGATAAAGTCTCATAAGAAGAATTCCATGGCATGGAGCCTAGTGATGTTTGCCCATCTTTTCCTCTCTGATTCCTGTGTAAAACATCAACAATGGAGTGATTGCCTGGGCGGAGCAGAGGGAAGTTGAAAAATAGGGACACAGAGAAGTAATGAGGAAAATTGGGAAAACACATGGAAACAAGACAATTGTGGGATTCTAGGTTAGCTGCAAACTCAGCAATGGATACGTGGATCTGGCAAAAATATTAGACCCAGGCTAAGAGAACAAGTACCTAGCCTTCTCTTAACTACAAACATATCTCTTTTGTGAATAGATTTAAAGGAGGGAAAGAAAAGAGTCACATAGAATTTTGAAAAAAATAAAGAAGGGAGTAAGTGGAGCTTCAGTGTGTTTGAAGAAAGGTGATTAGAGGCCATGGGATGTTAAAATAGAACCATGGAACTTTAACTGTGAACATGAAAGTAAACTGGTGGGGAAATAAGAGCGATATGTCAACATTTTTTAAAGGAGGCCTCAAAAATAATCGGAGAACTTTTAGATCAGGTCCAGAGATAGTTACACATAAAAGCGACTGAGGTTCTTGTCTTGCATCCAATTTACCTACAAAGTTCCCTTTGAAGACCTGCAAATTGTGGTTGATACAGGCAGTACTATAAACTTAGAATAGAATTGGGCTTGGGACAACATTTAGGAATATTTTCTGCAAACTTTAGTAGAAATGTAAATAGGCTTAAAAAAAAGAAAGCACTGAAGATTCACATAGGTTTGCCTCCTAAGTGAGCTAAATCTACATGCCTCAGAAATAAGAGGGTCTTAACGTCAGAACAATGTTCACATTCTCACCAATAAAAACATCTTAATATAGTAATTGTAAACATTTGCTTAACAAAGTATATATAATTATTTACTTTGACCCAGAAGTCTACTTACAGGACGCTACCAAAGACACACTTAAAAATGTAGAAAGTGCTTTATGCACACATATATTTACCAGAGAGTTATCTATAATTGTGAAACATAAATGTCCAACAATAGGCAGATAGTTTAATGAAATATTTTAAAGATCTATAAATGAGATTTACAAATCCAGGCAATAACATAAAAAAATTGTTACATTTTAAATGCAGGCCTTAATATAGAGATGCTCAAACATTTTTAGTATAGTGAAAAAAAATCCTAAACATAAAAACAAATAATGAAAAAAATCACAAAAATGTCCATTTTTGCATTTGGATAGTAGGGCTACAGGCTTTTGTCATTGTGCTCCTCCTTCAATTCCTCCTCTGCTTTCTCATCTTTATTTATTTTTTAATTCTCAAGTTTGATTTAACAAACCTGCACTATTTTTTAAATGATGTTTTTAAAGGTAGGATAAAGAGAAAAGCCTATCTGAGTTCATTCATACAGAGAATGGGTAGTCTAAAATGGTTAACTTAACCACACATCAGAATCATCTGAAGTTCATCATTCTGTAGGTCTGGGACAGGACCAGAGATTTTGCATTTCTCACATGTTCTCAGGTAATACTGATGCTGCGGATCAAGGGACCACACTTTGGGAGCTACTCTAAGAGAAATGCTAATTTTCAATCCTCCTGATTCTCAAGATTTTACCCACCCATCCAATCATTTCACCAGAAGCCCTACACTTGTGTAGTGAAATTGCCGCTACGAAATTAGGATGCAACATTTTGCCCCTGACTGTTCTCCAAGGTCAAAGCAAATACAATATTTTTCTTTTTCTTGGAAAAGGAAATTGAGAACATCATTTTGTGTGTGTTTCAAGGTGCTTTTAAAAAGGTCAATGTTTCAAACACTTTCAGAGAACAAATAGGAAAGAGTTTAATCCCTTATCATTAATTACTTTCTTCAACAATAGAAACTGATTTATAACTGTACATTTGTGTCTCTGCTTTATTCTTGAAGATGGTTTCTAAAAATATAGGAAAAACATAAGATATAAAAAGTTACAAATAAATAGGTGAGGAAATGAGGACAAACAGACTACATGAACCAGATGGCATAACCCTTCTCTACTTTGGGCAGGTTTGCATTTGCCATTGTACTGAGCTTCCGCAAGCTTGTTTTTCTATATGTTTTCTATATTTAAACTCCTCTTATTTCCTCTTACTCCCTTCAGAGCAGCTTTGAGGATTTTTTTTTTTGCAAACGGTTCTCCCTTCCTATCCCCACCTTCCCATCCAGCTATCTCAAATGACAGAAAGATGCTTATACTCCTGTTCCTCACATAATCAATCTTTGACTAAATGTCAGTAAATACAAGGTTATGTTCAACTGGTGACACAAATGAAATTAATATTTAGGGGCAAGAATATTTAAATATACTGCCTCCAATACAGTTTTAAATATTTGTTTGACTATCTCAACAAAGATTTGAGAAACAAAAGCTTGAAGACTATGAAAACCCCTCCAAGATCAAATAAAAGTGCTACAGGCATTATAATGAACTTCACTCAACATCTCAAATCTAACCAGCTGAAAATGTTTGTTTTTCCTTTGTAAGCAGCACTCTATTCAACTTTTGGAAATGAGGATCCTGTCCAACAATGAAAAAGCAGCATATTGTCCTATAAATCAAACAAAATGTCCTTGACTTACTCAACCTTTAGAGGAGCCCTGCCTTTTGGTACCAGCTACTTAGCATACATTAAAGGAGCAGATTCCAGTAATTTTGCTTTTGTGCTAAAACACCAGAGGCTTCTTTTTGTTTAAAATAATGAAAAATGACCCTTTTATTTCCAATGTACTGGCTTCTGCTTACCTAAACTCTGGAAACACTAGTCTCTTGTTGCATAAGGACACCCTCAGAGCTCAAAAGAAAGAAATGATTTTAAAATTAGTGATTGAGGTAATTGCACATATTAGGAAAGAGAATATTGTAATCCAGGAGCAAGTAGGTCAGCAGCAAATTTAAGCGAGACCCACTCTACTGTAAATACCTGCTTGCTTCTTGCTGATTTTGGTAACCCATGATTAAAACTTAGATAACACACTAAAATTATAAGTGGCAGAATCAATAGAACAATAGAACCCTATATAAGGGAGAAGTTTTTATGTTCTATTTTTTTTAAACAACAAACCACATGATTGGTGTTTGCTTACTTAATAAGACTGTTGGGGGTAATGTTTTCAGAGTTGACACATTATCAATTCAAATCAGTAATTCGATGTACGGATGAAACTTGTCAGTGATATTAATATGGTTCAGAGTTGTTTGGAATCAAAGTAAGTGCAGAATGAAGTGTTGATAGAAATTATTTTAAATAAGTACTTATTAGGTTCCTCCTGCATACAAAGACTTGAATAAGACCCTGGAGAGACAGATAAATTGTAAACATCTTTGAGAAATATTGTGTACAAGGATAAACTGACAGAACTGCAACATGGAAAGAATTCAATGTGTTTGTATTCCATTTTTTAAGGGAAACATTCTGACATAATTGGTTCAGAGTTTGCCCACTAGGGAGTACAGAGCACTCACCAGGGGTCAGATGCTTGGTATAAACATTACCTCACTTAATCCTCACAACAGTCTTGAAAGGCATTTTGTACCATTTTACAAAAGAGGAAAAAATGAAGCTCAAAGAGTTTAAACAACTGTCTCAAAATAGCAATGTTAATAGGAATCAGAATTAGGATTTGAAGCCAGGACTGCCTGATATTTTTTCAAAATTCTGTTTCCTGCAACAAGCCAGGCTTCCAAGCAGCAGTCTCCCCCATATTTTGAGGACTTCATCATTCAGTGCCTCTGTGATTTCTCATGTCTAAGATAAAGGTTACTCTGTTCTTAAGAAACCCTCAGATCTTATTTTCCTGAAGCATGAAATATACTAAGGTAGCCTTCAGAACAAGAGGCACTTTCTATAGGCCATTGGACACACTTACGAAGCCATCAATTGGAAATTAAAACCTATTCATACCTTCCTTCTAAACAAAATGAAGAAGTTTAAAACTATTTTGAAGAAACACATATGACCAGCTTAATCTTGATGTCTCAGGAAAACTATGAGACCACATCATATATTTAAAAAAAAAAAAAAACTCTTCTGGAGTACATTTACTCCTATAATCAAGCCAAATCATGGACTGATGGCACCATCATTGTGTACATTTGTACAGTTACTCAAAAGACACTCATTGTGTACTCTGTGTGAATACTCACCCACTGACACCTTACCCAGCCAAATGCATTCTGAATCGTACCAGTTTCCACTAACCATTGTGCATACTTGTATTTCCATGGGCAGTGTCCCACCTGCATTAGCAACCCTACTTTAGAAATACTAATTTTTTTCGAAGTAGGGGAACCAAGTCTTGCTTTGTCTCCCAGGCTGGAGTGCAGTGGCATGATCCTGGCTCACTGCACCCTCTGTCTCCCAGGTTCAAGCGATTCTCATGCCTCAGCCTCCTGAGTAGCTGGGATTATAGGCATGCACCACAACGCCCAGCTAATTTTAGTATTTTTAGTAGAGATGGGGTTTTATCATATTGGGCAGACTGGTCTTGAACTCCTGACCTCAGGTGATCCACCTACCTCAGCCTCACAAAGTGCTGGAATTACAGGCATAAGCCATCACGCCCAGCCAGAAATACTCATTTTAAAGATTCAGTTCAAGAGGTGCCTCCTCTGCAAAGCTTTTTCTTTTATCCTCAACCAAGTGTAATCTTTCTAATTCTCATAGAATGTTATCACTCTACACGGTAATACATTCTATTTATTTATATATAGTATATTGATTCAACAAACATTTATTGAATGCTTTCTAAGTGTTACTCTAAGTCAGTGCTAAATTCTGAGTCCATAGAAGTTAGAATTATGCAAAAGATACTCCAGCTTGGATTCATTACCTAGTGGGAGATGCTCAGCTTTATGACTCATGTAAGACTGAAAATTATTTGATGTTTCAAGTTATGTCATGTTCATATATGAAAGTATTGCATAAACCAGCACATGGTTTTTCCCATAGCCACTTTGAAAGTAGCTGCTTAACTGAATTGGCTTAAAATAGCATCAATACTTGCCGTGAAAAACAACAAATAGTTATGTATAAGGAGAATGCAGCATTTGTACAATTATCTCCTTATTTCATGGTGCCTGAAAGATATTTATTTTTTCCAGAGTATAAAATTAAGAATAGACTGACTAAATGGATGAAATTCCATGTTGATAAACATACAGGAGGGCTTGCTAGATCCTTAAATGAATGCAATTTGACATTAAATGAATTTTGAATATATTACTGGCTAAATTAAATCTCAAGAAACATTAAATAAATTACATCACAAAAATGCCTTAGGCAATATGCTCACAGGGGAATGTTCACATATAACAATTGATAACACACAAAGAGCATGTCCACTTCTTTCTCCCAGTATTATAAATGTATTCCCCTGTATTTTCATTCAAATAAAAAATAATGAGAGAGTGATGCTTATTTCAAGGTTGATTTAAATTTTATATGGGTAGATAACTTGATTCTATATTTTAGCCAGCCTCAGTCCCATTGTTTTAAAGTCCTAATGCGGGTCATTCAATTTTTTCAATACTTTCTCTATCCTTCTAAGCCCTTACTCCTTATAGTTGATTTCTATATCTAAATGACTTGCTATCTTCAGACACTTTTTCCACCAGTACCACAAAAGAAGACAGTATGTATATATTACTCTTTGAAAGAGTTTTGTTTCATTGACACCACTTAAGTCAGTGTAGAAGATTTGGAGAAATGGGTCTTTAAAGGGTCTTTTCAAGTGAAGGCTAAATGTCTTGCATCATTTATTAGGCATTTACTATGTCAATAATTTGTAGAACACTCAAATCTCACCTTTCATATTGTACTTACTCATATTTCTCTAACAGAGTAAATTCAAATTGTTAATTTAATCTAATTTTAGTCTCCCATGGAAATTTAGCAAAATAATAAGCCAAATGGTGAAGATGAGGACAAGTTCTATACACGTTCTTTGATAACCTTACAGCCTGATAAATTCAGTGTTTTGGGGATCTTTCTGCAATCTTCAAAGCTGAGGCAGAGTCAGACATGAAAAAACAAATGAAATCAGAGGGGTTATGGAAAGAAAGAAAAGACGAGCAGAGTTGGAAATAAGTTGGAAGAAGACGGCTGGTGCTCTGTGCCTAAAAGAAGTCAGTAAGAAAGCACACTTGTGAAAGTGGACTATCAGTTTTGGCACAGGTTCTAATAAGGAATTAATGAAAAACAAATTTTGTTTAGCTTTCTAAACATCACTTGAAGTTAAACAAAAAGGGGTGGAAAGAAAGTAAGGCATTTACTCTTGGTCAAACCAAAGATCTCTTTAGTAACCTGTAAACTCTCTTCCAGTCATCTCAGTAGTAGAAGAGAGTGCATTTGAAAGCTTTTAATTACTCAACTCCTGCTGAGCAGTCCTGAACCAGGTTAGGTTCAGCAGGTGCATCAGTCAACAGTTCGGACCAATACATCTCATTAAAGATCTTCATTACATCCATTTCCGGCTATAGATGAAGCTATTCCCAGTTTAATATTTTTATTCCCAGCTTCATATTTTGAAAATCCTCAAATTGAAAGTTGAAAGACTAATACAATAAATACCCGAATATCCTTCACTCATATTCACCAATTGTTAGCATTTTATCACATTTTCTGTGTGTATGAGTATTGAATGTATGTCATACTTTTTTTCTAAACAATTTGAAAATCAGTTACAGAAATCATGGCACTCCAGTCTTAACTATTTAATCATGCATCTCGATAAGAACACCATTATGCAAAAGAAAATTAGCAGTATTTTTTTTTTGCATTTTAGGTTTTGGGGTACATGTGAAGAACATGCAAGATAGTTGCATAGGTACACATGTGGCAGTGTGATTTGCTGCCTTCCTCCGCTTGATCTACATTTGGCATTTTTCCCCATGCTATCTCTCCCAACTCCCCACCACCCACTGTCCCTCCCCTATTCCCCCCAACAGA
>CAUYOR010172301.1:0-29727 GCA_963573925.1 Callimico goeldii | reverse complement strand
AGTTCTTAGTTTCTTTACGTTGGGCTACAACATGTTCTTTTAACTCACAGAAGTTTCTTATTATCCATACCCTGAAGCCTGATTCTGATATTGGGATGTGCTCGTTCTCCATCAAGCCTTGTTCCATTGTTGATGTGGAACTGTGATCATCTTTAGAGGCAGAGGCATTCTGATTTTGAGTATTCTCAACCTTTTTACGCTGGTTTCTTCCCGTCATTGTAAATTTATCCTCCTGTCGACTTTGAAATTACCGACTTTCAGATTAGGTTTCTTGAGTGGATGTCCAAGTTGTTAGTTCCCAGGGCCAGAACAGCGGCGTTAAGACTGATGGTGCTTTTCTGCCCAGGAAATTTCTTGTCTGGCTTCCTTCTTGTGTCCGTAATAGGCAACTCTGCCTTCCCGGAGCTCCAAACCTCGGTCAGAAGGGGAACCAGTCCTGTTTACTCTGAGCTGAGAGCTGCCACGCCGAGGTGCCGGCACAACCGCTGTGCCGGCCTCAGGAGTCGTGCTGGGGAGCCAAACCTTGGTCCTCCAAACCTCGGTCAGAAGGGGAGCCAGCCTTGTTTACTCTGCCTCGAGAGCTGCTGCGCCGAGGTGCCGGCGAAACCGCTGCGCCGGCCACAAGAGTCGCGCTGGCGACCCGTGTGGCTCCACTGGGAATCTTCCGCTCCGTGAGCGACCAGAATTTGTCTGAAAGTGTGGCGTCCTCTAGTTCTCTGCGCTTTCACTGAGAGCTGCAATCCTGAGATGTTAGCGATCAGCCATCTTGGATCGTCCTCCGCTTTTTTTTTTTGAGATGGAGTCTTGCTCTGTCGCCCAGGCTGGGGTACAATGGTACAATCTCGGCTCACTGCAACCTCCGCCTCCTGGGTTCAAGTGATTCTCCTGCCTCAGCCTCCCGTGTAGCTGGGATTACAGGTGCCCACCATCACGCTCAGCTAATTTTTGGTGTTTTTAGTAGAGATGGGGTTTCATTGTGTTGGCCAGGCTGGTCTCTAACTCCTGATCTCAAGTGATCCACCCACCTTGGCCTCCCAAAGTGCTGGGATTACAGGTGTGAGCCACTGTGCCATTGATGGTCAGTGCTTTCATGTCTAGATTACCATAACTTGTGATTATCTGATACTGACTACAGTTGTTGAAAATGATATATAAAAAGTGATCACCCTCAGAGCCCTAATCAAAGGCGTAAGAAGGCAAGCATTCTCTTGAGTGCTTACCTTTTTTTTTTGAGACAGAGTTTCACTCTTGTTACCCAGGCTGGAGTGCAATGGCGCGATCTCGGCTTGCCGCAACCTCCGCCTCCTGGGTTCAGGCAATTCTCCTGCCTCAGCCTCCTGAGTAGCTGGGATTACAGGCACGTGCCACCGTGCCCAGCTAATTTTTTGCATTTTTAGTAGAGATGGGGTTTCACCTTGTTGACCAGGATGGTCTCGAGCTCTTGACCTCGTGATCCACCCGCCTTGGCCTCCCAAAGTGCTGGGATTACAGGCATGTGCCACCGTGCCCAGCTAATTTTTTGTAGTAGAGATGGGGTTTCACCATGTTGACCAGGATGGTCTCGATCTCTTGACCTCATGATCCACCCACCTCAGAGTCTCCCTTTGTCACCCAGGTTAGAGTGCAGTGGCCCAGTCTCAGTTCACTGCAACTCCTGCTTTCCAGATTCCAGGGATTCTCCTGCCTCAGCCTCCCGAGTAGCTGGGATTACAGGTCCGTGCTGCCATGCCCAATTAATTCTTTGTATTTTTAGTAGAGACAGGATTTTGCTGTTGGCCAGGCTGGTCTCGAACTCCTGAACTCAAGTGATCCTCCTGCCTTGGTCTCCTACAGTGCTGGGATTACAGGTGTGAGCCACGGCACCAGCCAAAAGCTAAGTTTATATACGGTGTAAGTCATAGTACGAATAGCTGGCGTGGTGGCTCATGCCTGTAATCCCAGCACTTTGGGAGGCTCAGGTGGGCAGATCACTTGAGTTCAGGAGTTTGAGACCAGCCTAGCCAATATGGTGACACCCCGTATCTACTAAAGATACAAAAGATTAGCTGGGTGTGGTGGGCACCTGTAATCCCAGCCACTCAGGAGGCTGAGGCAGAATTGCTTGAACCTGGGAGGTAGAGGTTGCAGAGAGCTGAGATTGTACCACTGCACTCCAGCCTAGGTGACAAGGGGAGACTCCATCTCAATAATAATAATAATAATAGTAATAAAAAACATGGACATCTCTACCAGATTATCAGATGGTTTTTGTCTGCTCACAATCTCCTTAGGGAAGAAGACTCCTCCCCTTCCGAGACCATATGGTCAGATGTGCTTCAACAGGTGCTTTGACTTAGAAACTGGACGCATGGTTTAGGTTGGGCAACCAGAGAGATTGCTTCAAGGATGGGCAGAGCTCGCTCCATGATTTTTCTCAATGATTAAAAACAGACTCCCTCCATGTTTTGTTTGCCAGTTGTAAAGATGAAATAACACTGGAGATCTTGGTGGCCATCTTTACCACTGAGTTAAAAGAGAAAGAATGAAGGCAACATAGGAAATATGGAAACATAATGAAACCGCCATTGCAAAATTATAACTGAGAAATTTATTACAGTGAAAGGGAGCTGACCTGACTAACTCCATCTTGCTTCAAACCTCCCAGCTGTCCTTCTTCATTCCCGGGCACAGGCTGAACTAACTTTGGGAGGAACTTAGTTTATAGTTTAACTGTGAAACAAAGATGATAACAGCCCTTTCCCAAAACAAACCCCCCTCCTGTGTGGGGACAAGACTACCCATGTAGGACTAACAAATTAGCCTCAAGGTTAGAAATTATGGTTTAGGAGTCAGGCAGCTGGAGGCTACAGAATTCTGACCCTCCCCAAATTGCTCCGGGGATAACGTCACTATTGTAAAGCCCAAGATGGGTGCTGGACATGGTTTGCAGACCCTGAACATGCTGCATCAGCGGGCACCACCCAGATTGATAAACTGGCTCATCTAGTCTTGTGGCCCCCACCCAGGAACCGACTCAGCGCCAGAAGACAGCTTCTCCTCCCTGTGGTTTCACCTCTGACCCGAGCAGTTGGCACTCCCCACTCACTGGCCCCTGCCCACCAAATTACCCTTAAAAATTCTGATCCCCAAATGCTTAGGGAGACGGATCTGAGTAATAATAAAACTTCCATCTCATGTACAGCCAGCTCTGCATGAATTAAAAACTCTTTCTGTTGCAGTTCTCCTGTCTTGATAGATTGGTTGTCTAGGCAGTGGGCAAGGAGAACCCTCTGGATAGTTACAAATTTACAACAAACTATTATGTAGGAAAAGACTATGTTTTTGCTACGTTCTCACACCAGAACAACCATCTGAAACTGCCTTTGTAAAACTGTGACTGAGACAGGGAAAGAGATCTAACTTAACCAACTCCATCTTGCTTCTAACCTCCAAGCTGTCTTTGTCCTTTCCTGGGCGTAGGCTGAACTAACGTTGGGAGAAACTTAGTTTTATTTAAACAAACATGGTACCAGCCCTTTCCCAAAGCTGACCTCCTTCTTGCCTGGGGACTAGATTGCCTTTGTAGGACCAACATTAGCCACAAGATTAGAAATTATGGCTTAGGAGTCATGCAGCTGGAGGCTACCAGATTCTGACCCTCTTAAACTGCTCCTAAGATCAGGGCTTGAGACATTTTGCAGACCCCGCACTTGATGGATCAGCTGGCACCACCCAGATCAATAAACTGGCTCATCTGATCTTGTGGCTCCCACCCAGGAACTGACTCAACAGAAGGAGACAGCTTCGACTCCCTGTGATTTTATCTCTGACCATTCGGCACTCGTGGCTCACCGGCTTTCCTCCAAATGCTCAGGGACACCAACTTAAGTAATAATAAAACCCGATCTCCCCACAGCTGGCTCTGCATGAATTACTCTTTCTCTATTGCAATTCACCTGTCTTGATGAATTGGCTCTGTCTGGGCAGCGGGCAAGGCGAACACCTTAGGCAGTTGTACATAAACACAGAAAAGTACCTCGATGACCAAATAGTGCTTTTTTCCCCACACACTGTGTTAACCTACCCTGTGTTGGCCAGTCAGACTCCATCCTGCCGAGGGTCAGACAGACCCCATCTTAACCTCTGCCTCACCCCTCCCACCATTTCTCCCTTGAGTACATACCTGGGTCATGCTCCTATGCAGGTCACACTCTACTTAGAATTATAGAAGCATATAACCATTTAGCCATATCCCGCTTGGCAAGCCCACTTACTATTGGGAATACCCCCCTTGATTAATTGTGTGGCAAGTACCGAGCACCCACCCCTTGGTAACGAGCAATCATGGGAACTGCTTGCATGTACCCTCCTTAGTAATCAGCAATCCTGGGACCCTCCTGCCTCCTAGTTACCAGCCTCCTTATCTAACTTGCTTGTTCTGCTTCTGTGAATTCTGCTTCAGCTAGGTTCCCCCTCCCCTTTCTTAAGCAAGGTATAAAAAGGAATCAAGCCCCTTCCTTGGGCCGAGAGAATTTTGAGCATTAGCCATCTCTCTGTCATGGGCAATAAAGGGCTCGCAATCGAAACTCAGAGTGTGGCGCTCTCCTTACAACTCGCTCAGTTATAACACCAGGCAGCCTGGATTTCAACACTATCTACCTGGAGATAGTGTCAGATCCCACAGATTGGGGGGCCCAATCACCAAGGCTGCTCCCCAGGCACCAGTTGCAAGGCCCCTGGAACTTCTGACAACTGGCTTCAAATTGGGGTTCCCATGACTCCCTCTTTGCCTTCTAATAATTTGCTGGACTGGCTCATGGAACTCAGAGAAACACTTTTGGTTACTGGTTTCTTATCAAGGATATGACAAAGTTTACAGATAGGGTGAGGTATGCGGGAAGGGGCGTGGAGATTCCACGCCCTCCCTGGGTGTACCACCGTCCAAGAACCTCACATTGCTGTGCAACCATCATGACTGTTGGTCTCACCCAGGCTGGAGTGCAGAGGTGCAAGCCCAGTTTGCTGCAGCCTCCATCTGCTGGATTCAAGAGCTCCTCCCTCCTCACTCTCCAAAGTGCTGGGATTATAGGAATGAACCACGGTGCCCAGCCCCTCTTGAGTTTTTATGGCAGCTGCATGATATCAACATTCCTTCCTGCAATGTTTTTATGGAAGCTTCATGACGTTAACTTTTCCCCGCCAATGTGCAGGGTAGGACCATGTCTGGGAAGGGTCCTGAGACCCACAACCAGAAAGGTGGGGAAAGATCAGAGTCTTGCATTGGGGTAGATGAAATGAGGCAGGCGAAGGTTGAGAGATTCTGTTCCGTTTCCTGGGGCCTGTCCCTGAGGCCCAACAACTCAAGAGCATAAGAAAAGACTGTGAAGGGGGCCATGGAAGCCACCACCCAGGAACTGTGGCGGAAAACTGATGTATATCGTAATACCACAGCTATTAACATAATGACATGATTTGGGCTCCTGGATCCGGCTCCCTAAATTTGCCCTTAGATCTCCCACGAGCCTATAATTCCCCATTTTTGCTTAAATAGTTTGAATTGGGTTTCTGTTGTCAGTGGATTTAGGTAGACCTTTAATATGAAACACTAAACCGTGGGCAATGTATGAGGAATATGGTGGAGCGCATGTCAGGACGACCGGAGACTTACAGTGGGGCACCCTCTCCCCAAACCTTGCTGCTGCCCCCATCTGAGAGGAGGCAGGCAGTGAGAACAAGCTGAGCCTCGGGCAGTGAGGACCAGGCTAAATCCAAGCCAGGAGCGCTGTGGGCCAAGGCTGGACAGCCCTAGCCTAGGGGCTCTTGTCTCTTCCAGGTACTGCCAAGGCACTTCAGTGGGGTGAGGAGGTGGGCGGAGGCACTTCATGCTGACCCAAAAACAGACCCAAATTGCCCTTTCTGTGCCCAGGGGCATGAACCTCCATGGCCCCAAACTGCAGTTGCCGAGGCGGAGTGGCAGGTCGACATTTTGCAGGTTTCTGTTCAAGTCATTGTGGGAGTTTCACTGTGTTCTCCCAGCTTATGGATCCCGCCCTGAGCACCCACAGGGTGAGCAGCGGGTGACTGGGAGGGGGAGCACCCTGCCAGCCCCGAAGTGCTGATAGCTCAGTCAGGAAGTAGCACTGCTGCCTTCGTCTCCCCTTGCCAGCCTTGGCCTCTTTCTCCCAGCTGTCCTTTGGCGGAGGTGTGGAACGCTGATGAGGCACCCCTTGGACTCCTTCCAGAAGAGTCTCCAGTCAAGGCAAGTAGGTGAGAGCTGGAGGACAATTTAGCGAGCATGCGGTGATGCCAAGGGTCTCCCGGGTCAAGGGGCAAGTCTCAGCTCTGCTGCTTTTGTGCTTCTGAGGGGGTGGTCTCAATGAAACTACAACAAGAAATCACCATTCCTCCTGTAAAACACTCTGGGACGTCCAAAAGGGCGCAGTGTTCTAGTGACATGTCAACGCAGAATGAGGAAAGTGCCTTGCGGCATCCACTCCATGTCCTGGCTGCTAAGACGGGTTTGGCAGGAACCACATCACGGATAGACAAATCATGCTAAAATACATTTTAAAAGTAAAACAAAAGAAATTAATATCACGAGAGAACAATAACACGGAGTTTTTTCATGGGTGACCACCATGCGGTCGGTGCTCTCACTGACCACTCCTCTTTCCTGCAAAGTAGGTATTATTCCCATTTTACTGATGTGGAAAGTGAGGCTCCAAGCAAAATGCAAATGAGATTGCTTCTCTTGGCAGGTGGTGACTCTACCTTCTTACGAGAGTTTGTCCTCCTTCTGCCTCTATTTTCTTCCCCCCGACCTTTTTCTTTTTGAGACAGAGATTTGCTCTTGTTGCCCAGGCTGGAGTGCAAGGGCGCGATCTCGGCTCACCGCAACCTGCCCTTCCCGGGTTCAAGCGATTCTCCTGCCTCAGCCTCTTGAGTAGCTGGGATTACAGGCGTGCGCCACCACACCTGGCTAATTTTGTATTTTTAGTAAAGACAGGATTTCTCCCTGCTGGCCAGGCTGGTCTCAAACTCCCAACCTCAGATGATCCGCCGGCCTTGGCCTCCCAAAGTGCTGGGATTACAGGTATGAGCCACTGCCCCTGGCCTCTGCCTCTGTTTTCTAACTGTTCTCAAAACTTTGAGTAAGGAGCCTCTTCCTCTCCGTATTGGATTGTGGTCGCTGGCACTGTTTCTTCAAAGTGAAACCAACAGCAGCAACTGGAGAGTCACATTCATGCTAAGGCGATCAGCTGGCCCTAGAGAGTCACATTCATGCTAAGGTGATCAGCTGGTCGACTGTCACTTTCCCTCCGCTGCCCCAGGGACCTTGAGTGTTCAATCACATGTCTTTTTGTTGTTTTTAAATTGCGGTTTTATATATATATATATAATTTTCTCTTGTAGCCATTTTTTCATTTTTCTTCTTTCGTTACATTTCTTTTCTGTATCGTTTTAGCTCGCCTTTTAACCGTTTATGAAGCTGGAGTACAGTGGTGTGACCACAGCTCACCGTAGCCTCAAATTCCGGCTGGAGCAACCCTCCTGCCTTAGCCTCCCCGGTAGCTGGGACTACAGGTGTGCTCCAGCACACCAGGCTGAGTTTTAAAGCTTTAATCTTTTTTGTAGAGATGGAGGTCTCACTGTGTCGCCCAGGCTGGTTTCCAGCTCCTGAACTTAACGATGCTCCTGCCTCAGTCTCCCAAAATGCTGGGATTACAGACAGGAGTCACCGTGCCTGGCCCCAGACCATTTAAAAATGTACAGCTCAGCGGCATTAAGTGCATTCATATTCTTGTGCGACCATCATGACTGTTGTTCTCCCCAAATTTTTCTCTACCCGTTAAATACTACCCACCTTTCCCTCTTCCTTCAGCCTTTGGCAGCTGCCATTCTGTTTCTGAGTCTAGTCTGACTCCTGCAGGTGTCTCACATACTTTCTGGACATTCATGGAATCGCACCGTGTTTGTCTTTTGTGACTGGTTTACCTCACTTCATATAATGCCTTCAAAGTTCATCCATGTCATGTGTGTGTCAGAATGTCCTTTCTTTTTAAGGCAGAATAATATTCCTGTGTGTGTGTATGTCACATTTTGTTTATCTAGTTAGCTATCTGTGGAACCAATCCACTTAACTCGAAGGGCTGGAAAAGCCTTCGTTATTTTGAACTCAATTCTGTTTCCCTCTAACTTGTGTTCACAGGTCCTAGTTCTGTCCTTCAAAAGTTACACAAAGCAAATTGAATCCCTTCGCCCATGTCAGTGCTCCACTTATTTTAGGACAATTTCCAGGTTGTCTCTGAGACTTTCCCTTTCTGGGCTATGAAATGAGGCCTGAGGACACGTGCCCCGAGCCTACGGGCTGCTTGAGATGGGAGATACCTTTTGTCCATTCATTCTTCCTCTCATGCTGACCGAAGCCTTAACGCCACTCACTCCACACAATGGCCCCTGCCTGCAGAACGAGGTGAGAGGGTCGCCCCTCTTCAAAGCCTCACCCCTTGCGGGGGGGCGGGGGAGCAGCGGAGCCTCCTAGACGCCACCTCTCCCAGGCTCAGCTTCAGCCCGCACTCCCAGTCAAGGGCAGCCACTGGCCATGTGACATGTTGCTGGGAGACTTCCCAAACACACATTCCTGTCCCAGAACATGGTGAAGAAGAAGGAGAGCTAAAGGAGAGATGTCGAAATGAGAAACCAAACTCGGTCCTCCTGAAACGGCCAGTGCCAATGGCTTGCTCCGGGTGGAAAGGTGAGATTTCATCACTACTTCTCCCCAGGGCTGGGAGGTGTGGATCAAGTTGCCTCTCACTCCCGCCCCACCCTGAGGAATGGACTCATCGACACTGCAGGCCTTTCTCTCCTCCGCTATCTTTGAGTCAAGGCGCCAGGTTGACCAAGTGGGTCAGATAAAGGACTGCAAAGCCTCTGTCCGAATTGCCCAGGGAGGACGTGGCCAACATTCCTAGGTGTGTTTGCAAATATGGCTGTGAGAGTAGGCGCCAAGTGAGCCTACATTTGGAGACCAGTGGTTTCCTCCTGCCTCAGGGGACTTCGGAATAAATCCCTTCCAACCCACCAGCACAGGCACCGCCACACCCGACCGTAGAGGGTGGGACCTGTGCTCCCCACTCTCTCCTGGTGGCTTCTATAGTGGGATGCTGCTGATTACAGAAGCATTACTCTGCTTTTCCAGAATTTAGTAATCCATCAGTTGACAAACTTCCCTGGCACGTACTTTCAAGATTCTAGAAAAATTCGACTCATTATTATACATGGTTCACTCCCCAAATCGGTGAAAAGGGCATGTGATACACAGCCACAAAATGATTACATCAAGGACCTACAGGCAGAAGTCACATCACAAAACAGGTGGAAAGAAGAAAACAATTACATTAGAAGACTTCACCTAAGGAAGTATGAAATGTAGCTCCGAGCTTCAGCAATAAAATAGAAAAGAGGTGGGCAGATCACTTGAGGTCAGGAGTTTGAGACCAGCCTGGCCAACATGGTGAACCCCGTTTCTGCTAAAAACACAAAAATTAGCCGAGTGTACTGGTACATGCTTGTAATCCCAGCTAGTCTGGAGCTGAGACATGAGACTCCCTTGAACCCGGCAGACAGAGGCAAAGTTGCAGTGAGCAGAGATTTTGCCCCTGCACTCAGCCTGGGCGACAGAGTGAGACTCTGTCTCCAAAAATAATAATAAATAAATAAAATAGAAAAGGGGAAAAAAAGCCTACATATGTGCTATTATTTAACTCAAGAGAGCATACAAATTCACCTGAAGAAGTTACCTTGATGCATTTCAAGTAAGGATTGTTTATAAAAAACAGAATTTAAATACAGCTTTTTAGGGATTAATGTACTATGTATAGGAGTCCTACTGGTATGTGTGAGTGTATCTGTGTGTATGCATAGAGGTACACATCTACTGTCTATAATCTCTTTTAGTATATATATTTCAGAGGCTTAAAACAAAATAAAACCACTAGGAACCTTTGCAAGACCTCGTCTGTTTTGGGTTATGGAAATGGCTGCCTATAACGGGAAAGAATCTGGCAGGAGGCTGGGGTGAAGGTAACCGCATATTCCCCACGCATCTGCACACGCACTGTGTCTTGCTAGGTAGTTGAGCAGATGCTACACAGCCTGGCTGTTTCATCATCAAGGGTGAATGGGGACTCGGTCTTGCTGCTCTAAGGCCAGGATCCAGGTGCTTGAGGAAAGCTCTTTGGCACCCAGATGTCCTGCCCCAGGGCGTCGCTGTCTAAACTTACCTGTGGGCCAAGCCTGGCATATGACTGGGCGCCTGCTCAGCTCCCTGCTGGCCCTGGAACCCTGCCCCAAACCACAGCTGCCTGGCTTGGGGCCTGACAATCTGCCTCCTTGCTGGAATAACCCCTCTCTCTCTCTGGAGGGCAGGAACTGGTCAGCATACCCTTCCCCGGCTGCTAGGAGGGGTCCTGCTTCCACCCTGATGGCCTAGGCAGGCCCCGCCCCCATGAAGCCACCTGCCTGTCATGAATGTTCCTCTGTCCAGAAATCCTAACTAGCCCATGCCTCCTGGATATTCCGCCTCTCTGATTAAACCCCCTAGAAGGTCAGACCCAAGTTCACCAAACCCGAGTAGTCATGATGTAGGTTCCAGGCCGTCCTTAGGAGCAACTCAGTCCAGTCCTGGGCCCTCCCCTCTTCCTGCTGACCCACTGTCTAAAAAGGTCATGAAAGCAGATGGATGTCTCACCATTCCCAGCAGATGGCCCATGTGGAGGGTGCACCCAGGTCCCCTAACAGGAGGAGCGTGTTGTTTGTAGGATGGTGACTGGAGGGGCCTGCTCCTCTCTCCCTCAAGTTGAATCAGGAGAAATTCAAACAGGCCAAAAGTGAGCACAACGCATTGAAGTGAACAAGGTTTGCTGCCCCGCCTGGCCGTGCTGCTGTCCAGTAATGGAATGTTGCACCTTGACTACCACCTCGGAAAGAAGGACAGGGGAACGTCCCCTCTCATCCTGTGGGGAATGCCTGAGGAAGAGCTGAAACCTTCCCTGACTCTCAGGGGCATTTTGTAAGAGTAAAACACTCTGGGATCAGATCTCAGATAAATCCAAGGTTGGGGGCAGGGAACAGTGGGGCTGTGACAGCCGATCATGTCCCCTGGAAGCAGGGTTTCCTGGTGCCCCCAGCCACGGGCACTGCTGGCCGGAAGGAGCTGTGATTGTCAGGTCTGCATATGCAAGCCTGGAGCCCGAAAGTCTGAAGTCCTGCTTGCCCCGGCTGATCATCTCCCATCCACCGCCTGCGATCGCCATTGCCCAGCGGAGCTTCCCCGACAAGCCTCTCACCCAACCCTGCTGTCTTAACTGTTCTTATTACGATCATGTGAATACCTCTCACCCATCCTGCCGTCTCAAATGCTCTTCCGCCTCACCCCCACCCGCCATTGTAACTGAACTTGTGGTCATGTATACTCCTTACCCTTACCCCCACCACTGTAACTGATCTTACTCTGCAATACCCCCGCCCCCCAAAAACAACCCCAACCTATAAAGCCAATTCCCACCTTACCCCCTTTGCCCGTCCTTTCTGGGATTCGGCCCACTTGCACCCAAGCAAGAAATAAAACGGCCTTGTTGCCCGCACAAAGTCTGTTTGAAAATCTCTTTATTAAATGCATTTAATATTTGGTACTGTTCAATGCCAATAACGGTGATCATTGGAGACCATCAGAAAACCCTGCCCAGCCCGGCTTGTGGGGAATTGTGGGAATCGAGGGACAGGAGAGACTGATGGGAGATTTTACTGAGGTGGCTACTGGCTTAAGGGATTAACATCCAAAGGCTGAGCTTTGAGGAGACTCTGGAGCCGGCCCTTTGAGGGCTCTGGCTTTGTAGATTGTGCTATCAGAGCTCTGCCTCTCTCTAGGCCTCAGAGTGAGTCAGCCTGGAGAATTGTTAGACCTTCTGCTTCAATATAGGGTCCCTGAGGCTGAGGGATCCCAGATAGTACCAACCAAGGCATGACTTTCCTGCCTCAGCCTCCCATGTAGCTGGGATTACAGGTACATGCCATCAAGCCTGGCTAATTTTTGTATCTTTAGTAGGCGTAGCGCCGTCTGCTTGAAAGAAAGTGATGTCTGTGGCTGAGGAACGTCAGGCTGCGTGAAGCAGTTCCACGGTGACTGGTTCATAGTGGCTCTCAGTAGCCATTCACAGCTTCCACCCAGAGGAGACCCACGAAGCTGACATGAAGAGAGGGGCGTGCCCCTGCGGGGGTTGGCAGGTACCACGTGGGGGCAGCCCAGGGCTCCTTTGGGTGAAATGGAAATTTGCCCCCTCCCCATACGTTCCGCTGAGGCCATGTCTCTGGGAGGGACTTTGAGGAGCCATCACCGGTTTTCTCTGGGTTCTTGACTCTTCCTTCCAGGAAAATATTCCTGTGGCAAGTGAAGAGACAGGAACTTCAGGGTGTGACATGCAGGCTGGGGAAACCGTGCGAAGAAGCTCTGCTGGGTCACTGCAGTTTTGCTCTTCAAAGCACTGAAGCCACTTTCGCCAGGGCCTCTCTTTTCTAACTTAGGTTGCAAGTGCCTGGATATTTATTTCCATTTTGTGATTAAAAAGTAGATAAAATGAATAAATAGTGAACCACGTCTTAAGTGACCTTCAAATAGATTAGTAACAAAAAAACATTATACAAAGATACACATTTCGTTTTAAATGTGCCAGAAAGATAAGCAAAACAGAAAGAAAATTCATTATTCAGGCCAAGTAAGACAAGGAGTAATTATGAACAACTTTGTTATTTTCTTAAAGGAAAAGTGACAGACGCACTGAAGCTCCCACCGGCAGTTTGTTTGGCTGGGGTGCTTTAAGATGGGGAAATACAAAATCCAGACTCTTCTGGACCCTTTTCTCTGGAGCTGCTAACACGTGAGCGCCGACCCTGTGGGTCAGCCGAGGTTTCTACTGTGAAGAAGCAGCTGTGTGGCAGGCACTGCTGGGCTGAGGGCTGTGGAGGACGGGAAGCCACTGCCTGTGCCGTGGCTCAGAGGCCAGCTGCTGGGGAGCCACAGGGAGGGGGGCCCAGGGTGAGTGGACAGTGGTCACAGGAGAGGCTTCTAGCAAGACAGGAGTAAAAGGGATAAGGCAGTTATTAAGCAGCAATAATTCTTTCTTTCTTTTTCTTTTTCTTTTTTTTGAGACAGTTTCATTCTTGCTGCCCGAGCTGGATCACAGGGTGCTATTCTGGCTCACTGCACCTCCGCCTCCCGGGTTCAAGCGAGTCTCCTGCCTCAGCCTCCCAAGTAGCTGGGATTACAGGTGCACACCACCACGCCAACTAATTCTTTGTAATTTTTTTTAGTAGAGATGGGTTTTCACATGTTAGCCAGGCTGGTGTTGAACTCCTGACCTCAGATGACCCTCCCACCTCGGCCTCCCAAAGTGCTGGGATTACAGGTGTGAGCCACTGCGCCCAGCCACAGAAATAGTTTCAAAGCAACTATGGTGATTGTCTTAGTCTGTTTGGGCCACTATAACAAAATGCCTTAGATTGGGTGGCTTATAAACAACAGAAATGTTTTGCTTACAATTCTGGAGACCAGGAAGTCCAAGGTCAAGACATCAGCGGATTTGGTGTCTGACGAGGGCTTGCTTCCTGGTTCACGGTTCATAGACGGCGCCTTCTGGTTGTCCCCTCACACGTGGAAGGGAGAGGCTGGCTGTCTAGGGTACTAATCCCGTTCACCAGAGTTCCACTCTCATGCTCTAATCGCCTCCCAAACTTCCCACCTCCTTACACCATCACCTTGGGGGTTAGGATTTCAACACACAGAATTGGTGGGGAGAGAACATGAGCATTCTGTCCATTCCACTAATGCTATCCAGATTAGAAAAGGTGACTACTAAAATAATAGTTTTTAAAAACCTATATTCGTTTTTATTTTTTGAGATGGAGTCTCCCTCTGTCGCCCAGGCTGGAGTGCAGTGGCATGAGCTCGGCCTACTACAACCTACACTTCCCAGGCTCAGGTGATTTTCCTGCCTCCGCCTCCCATGTAGCTGGGATTACAGGTACATGCCATCAAGCCTGGCTAATTTTTGTATCTTTAGTAGAGAGGGGGTTTCATCATGTTGGTTAGGCTGGTATTGAACTCCTAACCTTGTGATCCGTCCGCTTCGGCCTCCCAAAGTGCTGGATTATAGGCGTGAGCCACTGCACCTGGCCCTATATTAATTTTAAAATCATTATGACGTGCACCTAGAGAATGATCCCCCAGGTTTAGTATTTACCCGTGCATGGAAATTGGGAAAACAAGCAAAGACCCCTGGCAGTGCTGGTTTTGGGGTTGTGGTCCATGGGCCCCTTCCCCGCATCCTCCAGCTGGCTGCGAGTTCCAGAGCCTTCCTCACCCCAGAAGGACTCAGTCAGAATCTCTGAGAGTGGTGCTCAGGAATCTGCATTTTTAAACTTGTAAGTATAGTTCTTTGAAAACCATTAACCGGAAGGGCAAAAGATGAAACTGTTAACATATAACTCACCTGAATCTGGCTGCCAGGGCACTGGAAAGAGGCTCCAAGTGGAATGAAAGTGCTCGAGTTAAAATTACGCTCCCAACCTTGAGCAATTCGCCTAATTTCCTGTGGCTCCAGTTTTTCTCGTTTGCAGCATAGAAATCCTCCCCAGAGTTGCAACATTAATTAGCAAAGAACGTAAAAGTGTTTGCACTGAAAACTCTAAAAGGCCATATAAATGTGTATTATTGTCCTCATTATTAAAAGTTGGTGTTAGAAGCTCACACCCATGGTGTCAGCATCCGAGTCTAAGCCTCCATCATCTCTGGCCTAGGCTATTCCAATGATCTCCCTAAAGTCATTTCCCTCCCTTTTCCTTCTATTTCATACTCCTCTCATTATACATCTCCCTTACCAAGCCCTTCAAAAGCTTTTGTTGCCCTTAGAATATAGTCTAAAATCCCTAAGACTAGCTCTAATCATTACCAAGACCTGATTGAATGAGAGAAGGTAGGATCGAAATGCAAAGGATTCAGAGTATCATTGGCTTCCTGGCAAAATACACCTCGGTTTAATTACAGTATTTGGGAGGCCCAGGTAGGCAAGACACAGCTCAGAGGATGGAGCCCCTGGCAGCACCAGAAGCCCCAGCTGGAAATGGCACAGGTTTATAGATAAAGCCAAGATCTCTCAGGCACAGCTGTGGGCAGCCCTATTGAAGAAGGAGAATGATACAATATTAAAAATTTAGGTTTTGGACTGTGTGGGCCTAAAGAAATTATTCTAATTTGTAGTGTTTCTAATAACATGATTACATATAATTTCAAAGGCTAAAAGTACATTTAATTTGTTTTTAATACACAAAGATACTTGCTGATGGCATTTTTCATGATGGAAGCATTTTTTCTTTTTAAAATAAGCCTTTTATTTTAAAACAGTTTTATATTTACAGGAAAGTTGTAAATACAGTGCAGAGGGTTCCCACCCATTCCGCAACTAGCTTTCCCTGAGGTTATCATATTACATTGCTATAGTGCACTTCTCAACAGGAAGAACCTAGCAGTGATTTAGCACTGCTAACGAAACTCCAGCCAAGGCGAGGCACCACTTTTCTGTCCAGGGTCTAATTCAGAATCCCACCTTACCTTTGGTGGTCCTGCCTCCTTCATCTCTCCTCGGGGATGTGACAGTTTCTCATATTTTCCTTGTTTTTGATGAGCTTGACAGTTTTGAGGAGTGCTGGACAGGCGTTTTGTAGGAAGTCTCTCCATTGGGATTTGTCTGGTGTTTTCTCATGACTCGGCTGGATAACAGTGTTTTGGGGAAGAAGAAAGACCCCAGAGGCGAAGTGCCATTTTCATTACCTTATATCAAGGGTACCTACTGTTAACATGACTCGGCTGGGCGCACTGGCTCACGCCTGTAATCCTAGCACTTAGGAAGGCTGAGGTGGGTGGGTCATCTGAGGTCAGGAGTTCAAGACCAGCCTGGCCATCATGGTGAAATCCCATCTTCAAAAAAAAAAAATAAAAACTAAAAACTCATCACTGTGGATGCTGAGCTAGATCTCCTTCCCAGGTAGTTCTTGCGAGTCCCTAAGCCAAGCTTCCCTGCTCAACGTGTGTGTGTGATGGCAAGCGTGGGAGGGGGCTGAGTTTTGCCTCCTGGAAGGGGAGTCTCTATGGAGATTATTTGGAATTCTTCTGCACAGAAGAGTTGTCTCTTCCCCCCCCCACGTGTATTTCTTCCATCACTTATTTACATTAAGATGGACTCACTCGTGGACATTTATTTTATACTTTGGGTTTGTAATCCAATGCTATTTACAGATGATCCTCAAATTACAATAGGGTTATGTCCCAACAAACCCACTGCAAATTGAAAATCTTAAATCAAAAATGCATTTAATACCCCCAGTAAACCCATCATAAAGTTGAAACCGTAAGCAGTACCGTTGGAAGTGGGGAAGCGCCTGCGTTTTGCTGCTTATGTTGTTCCAGCTTTGGGCCAGGCGTGGTGGCTCAGGCCTGTAATCCAAGCACTTTGGAGGCCAAGGCGCACAGATCACCTGAGGTCGTGAGTTCAAGACCAGCCTGACCAACATGGTGAAACCCCGTCTTTAAAAAAACAAAACAACAGCAACAACAATATACATATGTGTGTATGTGTGTGTGTGTGTGTGTGTGTGTGTGTGTGTGTGTGTATAGTTCCAGCTTTGGCCACTGGAAGCTCTTCCAGGATGTCGCCTGTGCCCCTTTGACTTGTCCCCTTCCTTACTTTTGCGCTTTGAGCTCTTCCTTCCTTCTGGCACCATGAGATGCTCCAGGCTCATCTTGCATTTTTCCTGCCCCAATCCTAGAGTTGGCCACTTTTCCAAGGAGTGGAAACCTTGTTAGAAACCAAGGCGTGGGCGCTGGGCATGGATTAGCATATTAGGCTGTTTTTGTGTTGCTGAAAAGGCATACCCAAGGTTGCGCAATTTGTAAAAAAAAGAGATTTTATTTTGGCTCGTGGTTCTGCAGCCTGTACAGGAAGCTTGGTGCTGGCATCTACTTCTGGTGAGGGCTTCAGGAAGTTTTCAATCGTGACGAAGGTAACAGGCAGCCAGCATGTCACCTGAGAGAGCAGGAGTGAGAGAGGAGGAGGCGCCTTATACTTTTAAATAACCAGATCTTGAAGAACTCACTATCCAGAGGACAGCACCAAGCCATTCATGAGGAATCCGCCCTCGCGACCCAGACATCTCCCACCAGGCCCCACCGCCAACATCAGGGATCTCATTTCAATGTGATTTAGAGGAGACAGACATGCAAACTACATTATTTAGATTTTGTAAACACTTCTTAGCATTTATTTTTAATTATAAAATTAATATACACTCTTGGTAAAATTGTCTTTTTGCTTTTTATTATTATTTACTTTTATTTATTTATTTATTTTGAGACAGAGTCTCACTCTGTTGCCCAGACTGGAGTGCAATGGCATGATCTTAGCTCACTGCAACCTCCGCTTCCGGGTTCAAGCAATTCTCCTGCCTCAGCCTCCCGAGTAGCTGGGATTACAGGCATGAGCCACTAAACCTGGCTAATTTTTGTAGTTTTAGTAGATACAGGGTTTCACCATGTTGGCTGGGCTGGTCTTCAACTCCTGACCTCAGGTGATCCACCTGCCTCAGCCTCCCAAAGTGCTGGGATTACAGGCGTGAGCCACCACGCCTTTTTTTTTTTTTTTTGGTAGAGCACCACTGTGCTGCCTAGGCTGATCTCAAACTATTGGCCTGAAGCAATTTTCCCAAGTTGGCCTCCCAAAGTGCTAGGATTACAGGCATGAGTCACCATACCAGGCCCAAATTTCCAAACAACACAGACATGTACCAAGTTAGACATGAAAACGTCCCACCTGCTTCTCCAATCTACTTTCTAAAACTAAACTATAGGGTGTACTTAGGGTTTTACACAGTTTATAAACGAATGCAGCTTTATAGCATAACATTTGAAAATGATTAAAAAGCATCCTTGATAAGATTTCAGAATTTTTTGCACTGTTTATAATGGGGAAAATGAGAAACAATGTTCTTTACCAAGAATGAGAGAATTGTTCAAAATATTATGGTTCATCTATAAAGCGTGACTCTGAGAACCTGGTAAAAAGTATATAAAACAGATATTTAATTACATGAGAAAGTGTTCACAACATATCTATTAAATGAAAAACAGCACATTATAAAACATTATGTACAATATTTATTCCTTTTTTATAAAAATAATAAAATTAAAATTATTTGCACAGAAAAGATTGAAGAACAAATATCCGCATGTCACACTGATTGATTCTGAACGACGCTGTAATTACAGGTGGTTTTACCTTTCTTCCTTTTCTTTACATGCGTTTTCCAAATTCTCTACACTCAGCATGCATTACTTTTGAACTAAAGAAGTGAAGTAATACAGGCAGCAGTTGCTTTACACGATATTGTGTTACCTGAAACTCTGCATATTGGAACTGAGACCTCAGTTTACACAGTTCTGTGATAGGTGTAGTTATTTATGTTTTCTTGAATTATTTATTTATTTATTTTTGAGACAAGGTCTCACTCTACCCCCCAGGCTGGAATGCGGTGTGCCATCCCAGCTCACTGCAATCTATGCTTCGTGGGCTCAAGCGATTCTCTGGACTCAAGCCTCAGCCTCCCCAGTAGCTGGGATTACAGGCACACATCACCACACCAGGCTAACTTTTGTATTTTTTGTAGAGATGGGTTTTCACCACGTTGCCCATGCTGGCCTCAAAACTCAAGTGATCCACCTGCCTCAGCCTGCCAAAGTGCTGAGATTACAAGTGTGAGCTACCATGTCCTGCCTTATATTTTCTTTAAAAAAAATCTTTGTTGGGAGGTCTAGGTCTGTTAAAAGAAAAAATAAAAAAAAAATTTTAATCTTTGGACTTAATACAGAATGTGAAAAGAAACGCTAGTATATGGAATAGAAACTGAGTTGACATATTTACTCATTCACTCAACAAATATTTAATTTAGCATTTACTATGCCGGTGCCAGGGTCATAGGGTGCCTGTATATGGGCCCAAGGATGTTCTCCAGAGAATTATTTATTATAGTGAAACATTGAAAACAACCTAAATGTTAAAACCACATTAAGAAAATTATGATGTAGTCATAGGATAGTCATAATAATACCCATTTTTAAAAAACCATGTCTTGGACCACACTTGTTGACACTGGAGATCTTTAAAATTATTTGTTATAATGAATAAAAGCAGGCAACAAAAGAATCCATAGACCACAACGCCATTTTTCACTAACAATGTTTCTACGTTTGAATTTGTGTGTAAATATTTTTAGATTCACACCCAAAGTCTATATTAGAGTAAAATCACCTCTCTCTCCACGAAGAGACTGGGGAAGAAGATGGCCTTTGTCTAAGAACTCTTTCAAGTGAAACCTCGACACACCTGCTAAATCCTTGAAGGTGTAAACAGAGTCCTAGAAATAACTCTGGGTTTGAACGTCAAGAGAGTGGTATTGCTTTGCATAAGAAAAATGGTATCTATTTGAGGCTGTTCTCAGTTGGTAGAGAAGGGATGACTGAAACAGATTTCCTCTGCTTCTCTCAACCTTCAGTCAAGCCAACACGCAAAGGCCTTGACTTCATATTGTGTGTGAGTGTGTTTGTGAATCAAGAAAAAGGACTGGGGCCAGGCGCAGAGGCTCATGCCTGTAATCCCAGCACTTTGGGAGGCCGAGGCAGGTGGATCCTGAGGTCAGGAGTTTGAGACCAGCCTGACCAACATGGTGAAACCCCGTCTCTACTAAAAATATAAAAACTAGCTGGGTGTGGTGGTGCGCACCTGTAATTGCAGCTACTCAGGAGGCTGAGGCAGGAGAATCGCTTGAACCCAGGAGCCAGAGGTTGCAGTGGGCCAAAGTTGTGCCACTGCACTTCAGCCTGGGCGACAGGGTGAGACTGTCTCAAAAAAAAAAAGAAAAAGGACTGAGCTCTATATGTGGGTTAATGCTAGTCTATCAGCGCAGGAAGAGCCATGAGGGCAAAGAACAAGAGCTCCATGGAAGCCAGGCACGGTGGCTGTAACCCCAGCTACTCGGGAGGCTAAGGCAGGAAAATCGCTTGGACCCAGGAAGCAGAGGTTGCAGTGAGCTGAGATTGTACCACTGCACTCCAGCCCGGCAACAAGAGTGAAACTCCGTCTCAAAAAAAAAAAAAATGCTCCATGGAGGCAGGAACTTGGAGCTAATGGTAACCATGAGGACATAAACCTCGGTGAGGAAAAAGGCCATGGCATGTTTCTATTTGCATTCCTGGCATCTAGCTAAGTGGTGCATTCATTTACATTTAATTTAACAGTGGCTGAAGTATTTGTAAGCCAAATAAGTTTTCTTTTCTTTTTACTAATAGAGACAGGGTCTCACTATATTGCCCAGGCTGAGGCTGTGATTATAGGCATGAGTCACCATGCCTGGCAAGTTTGCTTTCCTTAACACTTGCCTATATCATGCCAAGGGTTGCAATAGTAAGTACTAAAAGTTCAATTGTGTATTCTTTTTTATTTCATCCCATATGTCGAGAATTCTTGTCTCTGGGATAAGCACAATCTTCCCTCCAGGTTATGCATTAGCGATGTCTGTCACCTGTCCCAGTTTCCTTGCTCTTCACGATGTCCTCATTATCAACATCCTCAGCATCCTCACACTCATCATAGTGAAGGCCTACGGTTGTCTCATTATCTAGCAGGGAGTGTTCTGAATGCTTTATGTGTGTTAATTCACTTACTTTTCACTATAACCCTATGGGGTAATTACAGCTGAGGAACCAAGGCACAGAAGTTAAGTCCTTTTTTACTCTTACCCCATAAACAAGCTCTGGGTACCTTCATTCACTCATATGGCCTCAAAAATCACCATCCACCCATAACGCAGGCTTAAATATAAGCTCCATGAGTCCACCAACTTTCCATGACTGTTGGGTTCTCCCGTATATCCCCATTACATAGCCTAGGACTTCAACAAATATTTGCTGAAAGACTGAATGAACCTAGCCCAGAGCTCTGCTCACCTGCAGTCTCAGCCTCTCTGTTTGCCTGCGGCACAGGATTCTCATACTCAAAACCTCCGGACCACAGCTCTTTCCCTCCAACTCCTCTCCACCCCCGAACGTGATCTCTGTTTGCTGTTTCCTCTTCCTCCGCGAATGGCACTGGCATCTCTCTATCACTTAAGTCACTTTTCCCCTATTCACCCTCTTCAGCCTGTCCCCAATTTCCAGAGCTTCCACTGCTGAAAAGCCTCTGAAGTGCACTTGTCCCTCTGCATTCCTACCCCAACCTAAGAGGTGAACTAGAGCAGACGGTGGAGATAGATTTCCTGGGTTTAAACACTGTTACTTACTAGCTGTGCGCCTTGGGCAAGGCATTCAAGTGTGCCTCGGGCTGTTCATTTATACTATTTAGGTATTTTTGGATTACAAACCAAACTCAAACTGCCTTCAACAACAAAAAGAAGTTTTTTGTTCATCTAACGGTGCCGGGGTGTCCAGTTGGATTTAGGAGCCCGGGGTGGCGCACACTCTCCCTGTCTCTTAGGCCTGGTTTCCTCTGTGCTGGGTGGGGTTCCACTTTCCCACAGGCTCTTCCCTCATGGTAGCAATATTGTTGCCAGAGCACCAGTTTTGCATTCTGTCCTCTCGAGAGCTTCGGAGGAAACAGCACTTTCTCCCTCTTTTTTTTTTTTTTTTTTTTTTTTGAGACGGAGTTTCGCTCTTGTTACCCAGACTGGAGTGCAATGGCGCGATCTCAGCTCACCGCAACCTCCGCCTCCTGGGTTCAGGCAATTCTCCTGCCTCAGCCTCCCGAGTAGCTGGGATTACAGGCACGCGCCACTTTTTTTTTTTTTTCCTGACAAAAAGCTCAGGATTACTTGGTGTTGATTGGCCAGGACCTATCACATGACCCTTAGACCTAAAGATAGGGATTAATGTCATGCAACCACGTGGGACAAGAGTGAAATGAGAGGGTGGGGGTGACCAGTGAAGACTGGGGTGTTCTTTCCAGTAAAAACAAGTAGAGATGGATGGTAGTCCTGCAGAAATCCCGTTTGTGCACATGTACGTGTAACAACGGCTTCCCTGTAGCCTGTCTGGTTGTCCTGCAGACAGTTCTCCACGCTGTTGCTGAAAAGAGCTGTCTGAAATGCGAGTTAATTATAAGGACATGAAAGCTCACAGGAGTGACCAATTTTTGTTCATCTTGAGGTCCTAACCCTAGCACAAGATTCATCCCGCAGAGTTCTCTGGCACAAGACCGATGCTTGGGAACTCTGTGGGATGAATGACCTTCTCTGAGTCTCATAAGTGCTAGGAGGAGCCATGGCAGGTGTGAGGACCCACGCTTCGTGTGGCAAAGTGAGCCAGGAGGAAGCAAATGCAGCAGGAATCCAGTGGAGTCACCAAGATGGGCCAAGCAGAGGTGGGGTTTTTGCTGTATTTTGAAGGATAAAGAAGATGTAATGGGTATACTAGAGTTTCCCAGCTGAGCCAGGAGGATGCTGGGTGTGGAAAGGTCACCGACTTCCCAGGCTAGAGTGCAGTGGCGCCATCTCAGCTCACTGAGCCTCCACCGCCCGGAGTCAAGTATGCTGGGGCATCACGGTGCTGCTCAAATTCTAGCAGAAAGACAGGTGTGTACATGAGAAGGTGATGAGCTCATACCCTCCTCAGGGCTTTGCCCGTGCTGTCCTCTGTGTGTGAATGCTCCGACGCCATCAGTCTCCTTTATATCCTCCCCTCTTGGAGAGCTCGGCCCTGATCTTGCTCTTTAATGCGGGGCTCACCACATCATCACCCACTTGTAATTCCTTCACAGTCTCGGTCCCTGTCTGAAATTGCTCTGCTTTCTTGTTGAGTGTGTCTCTCGGAGGGAGATAAGCTCCACGAGGGCAGGGATTCTCACTGTCCTGTTCAGTAGACATTTTTGTTATTGTTGTTTTCTTTTGTTTTGAGATGGAGTCTCACTCTGTCACTCAGGCTGGAGTGCAGTGGCGTGATCTCGGCTCACTGCAACCTCCACCTCCCAGGTTCACGCAGTCCTCCTGCCTTGGCCTCCTGAGTAGCTGGGATTACAAGCCATGCTACCACGCCTGGCTAATTTTTGTATTTTAGCGGAGACAGGGTTTCACCATGTTAGCCATGCTGGATGCTGGTCTCTAACTCCTGACCTCAGGTAATCACCGTCCTCGGCCTCCCAAAGTGCAGATTTGAGCCACCACACCTGGCCTTCAGTAGACATTTTTTAAACAAATTAGCAGAGGGAATGATTCATCCGGCTTGAGGCTAGGTAAATAAAAAACATGTTCTAAATATGGCTAGCATATTATCTGGTACATAGCAGATACTCAATAAAAGGTAGACATATAATAGTTATTATTTATAGATGTCTTAAAATATCAGAAGCCCTGAATTCAACACCCAGAGCCCAGGGCAGTAGAGGCTGAGAATATAAGACAGGTAAAGGGAGGGAGGGAAGGAAGGTACGCGATGGCAGCTGCTACTTGCCTGGAAAGAGTTAATGGGGGAGGGCAGCTGGCCGGCCTGAGAAGGTAAAGAGCAGGGGTTCCTAGAGGCTGAGGGCTCCTGGAAAGTCCATAAAAAGCTGGGACTTGAGTCATGGGGACTGAGATTGGGAAGGAAAAATAAAAATCCTAATCCAAACCCTGTGGGGTTATCTGTTTTGTTTTGAGACGAAGTCTCGCTCTGTCAACCAGGCTGGAGTGCGATGGCATGATCTCAGCTCACCGCAACCTCTGCCTTGCAGAGTCAAGGGATTCTCATGCGTCAGCCTCTTGAGTAGATGGGATTACAGGCATGTGCCACTACACCTGGCTAATTTTTGTATTTTTAGTAGAGAATGGGTTTTACCATGTTGGCCAGGCTGTTCTCAAACTCCTGACCTAAGGTGATCCGCCCTCCTTGGCCTTTCAAAGTGCGGGGATTACAGGAGTGAGCCTCCACATTGGGCCCGACTCTTGTTTTGAGTATAAATTGACAATGGCGAGGTCTAGTTTAGTTCAACTTCAAAACTCCAGGCCAGACCTACTGAGCATTGACTGTATTTGAAGCACTTGCGGGCCCCAATGCAGGACAGAGAGTTGAGTCACACACATGTGGCTCAGGCACATTTTTTGGGGCAGATGGAGAGTTAGGTCACAGCTAACTTTAATCGTGTGGTAACATACTCCAATAGTGATACCCAGCAGAGGCGGCGTGGTGGTCATAGGAAGGACATCTTGGGAAGAGAGAGCAGAGCTGGAGAAAGGGGGTCAAAACCATGTTGGTAACCAACAACATGAAATTCAGGGAAAATATCTATTTCCTGGTTTTGCTCTATTTTGTCCTTTTTTTTTCCTGAAATTATGTCAAGTTCAGTATTACGTTTAACTGGCTAAATAATATGGCTAAAAAAGATCATTTAACTAAGATAGACTGTATATCTGAGCTCGGCATAGCTATCAATAATGGTTTTTTGTCTTTTCAAAAGCAAAATGTGCTAAAATTCAAGAACCGAGCATGAACCATGTCTGTGTCCCTCGTCAGAGCTGAGCCACCTCCACGTAGTGAGCCAGGCTGACCATGTGAGGCCCTGCTGCCTTCAGAGGGCATCCTGTCCCCTTCTCCAGGAACAAACAGAGGACAGCATGCCGCTTCTCAGCTCCCTGACTGCCCTCAGATCTTCACAGACTCTTTACGGAGTTTTACAGATTTACAGAGCTTTTCTGACTCTGTAACAACCAGTCAATAAAAATGCTGCATTCCTGTAACCAGAAAATGTTCTCCATCCGGACTTTTCCCAGGGCCTCAAATTTAAATTGTTGAAATTCTTTATCCCATGCTGCCCTCCTCACCAGCCTTTTTGAAGTGGAAAATTTACCATTAAGGGAAATCTGCACTTTATTGTATAAAGAGTAGAGGTAAATGTACTTAGTTAACTCTCAAAGGAAACCATTTTATTTTTCCCTTGAAAGACAGATAGATTAGATAGATAGATATAGCAGCAAATGTATTCCAAGAAAAGGAAGACTTGAGACACACGGATGTATGGATCATGTGCCTTTAGAGATGTCTCTCCTGCTAGGATCCCGAGTGTCATATGCTGAAGTTAATTGATGACGAGTTACAAAGAGAACATAAGAAAAGAACGTGAGTGCACTTTTACAGAATAACGAATCTACCAAGCACAGAGTGGTCACCAGGCACTTGCCATATGCTCAAAACCGTTCTGGCCGGGCACGGTGGCTCATGCCTGTAATCTCAGTGCTTTGGGAGGCTGAGGCGAGTGGATTGCCTGAGCTCAGGAGTTCAAGACCAGCCTGGGCAACATGGTGAAACCCCGTCTCTACTAAAATACAAAAAATTAGCCAGGTGTGCCAGTGTGCACCTGTAGTCCCAGCTACTCAGGAGGCTGAGGCAGGAAAATTGCTTGAACCTGGGAGGCAGAGGTTGCAGTGAGCCGAGATCACGTCACTGCAGTCCAGGCTGGATGACAGAGCGAGACTCAGTCTCTCTAAAAAAAAAAAAAAAATTGAGTTTACCCAAGTACGAAACAGGTGGTCTCCAGTTTTACACAGAAGGTGTGGGCCCACGTTCATTTGTAGTAGTTTTTTTTCTTTTTTTTTTTTAGTCAGAGCAAATTTCTTGTAGGCATAAATCTTTGTTTCCTATATGACATGTTAACTTGAGTTTTGTGGGTAGCCTAGGGATGGCCAGCATTTATTGTTTATAGGGAAAGTGTTATCCAGTTTTCACACCTCACCACCTGCTCCCTCTCCTCATCACAGGAGGAATGGCAGGATGGACGTGGCAGGTGCAGGGTCCCCACTTTGGCCAATGGCTCTCTTCCATGATCTCTAACTTTGCCTCAGTTCCTCAGGCACTCCATCAGCTCCTAAGGAGAGCTCTGGCCTGCTGTGAGTCGGACCCTCATGAGACTCCTGGTTTGAGAATCAACCTCTCCTGATCAAGGTTGCCTGGGGGAATTCGGGATTCTTCTGGTGGATCCACTTTCTCTCCACAGGCCCTTCATGTTCAGAACAGGAGATGATCTCAGGCCATCAGGAGACAAGAAAATCTTGACTGGTTCAGTGGTCTGGGGTCGGCGGTTTCGCCAGAGTTCCCTGGGGATAAGGCATCCTAGTTCTGGGAGTGCTGTCTTCAGCCCCCACATCTAAGCAGGGAATCCAGCCCTCATCCCTTCAGGTGACAGGAGGCTCAGGCACCAGCTTGAAAATGAGAGAGGAATGGTCCAACCAAGGGACCCAAATGTCCCAACTTTACCAACAATTCCAAAGTCGTCCTGGTTAGCACCCAACATAGACTTCTCAGGCAAGTTCAAGGACAATTCCAGGGATGGATCCTCCAGTCACACCCGCCTTCAGTGGGCGTTCTCCACTTTTCCTGTGTTTGAAGGGTCACGATGAGGATGTGCCAAATGACTGGGCAGGCCTTGTCTTGTTGGAGTCACGTGTTCCCCAGCAGCCTCGGCACAAGTGGTTCGGGACCAGTCCACTGCAGAGATTCCCTTTGGTGGGTTTCCAAAGCAGAGTCTGACCAGAGAACTCCAGGGTGAGTTCGGGTCTCAGAATCGCAGGCTGGTGAGAGGCACTAAGTACATATGGGGAGTTGAGAACCTTGTTTGTTTGTTTGTTTGTTTTGAGATGGAGTCTCACTTTGTCACCCAGGCTGGAGTGCAGTGGCGTGATCTTGGTTCACTGCAACCTCCACCTCCTGGGTTCAAGTAATTCTTCTGCCTCAGCCTCCCGATTAGCTGGGACTATAGGCACATGCCACCATGCCCAGCTAATTTTTGTATTTTTAGTAGAGACCGGGTTTTGCCCTTTGTCCAGGCTGGTCTTGGACTCCTGACCTCAGGTTATCCATCTGCCTCGGCCTCCCAAAGTGCTGGGATTACAGGCGTGAGCCACTGCTCCCGGCCAAGAACCTTATTTAGTTTCACAAGGTACATTCAAGGTCCCAGTAGACTCAATACGTCTGAATGTAATAAATGAAATTGCTTTCACCCACCCAAAGTATGATAGAGGGGAAGCAAGAATTGCCCAAGTGGAAGTCAGGGAAAACTAACTGAGAAGGAAAGGCTGGCCCTATGAGGGTGGAGGAGGATGGTGGACGGGACTTCACATTCAGTGTTATCTTCAGGAGAAATTCAGAGCGTGGGGCAAGCTCAGATTCAGTCCAAGCAGTGACCAGAGTCTGAGGGAGTCAGTGGGGTTGGGGCTGGTTCTGAGCAATATCTAAAGCTTCTGCAGGGAGGAGTTGAGACATCAGAGATGTTATGAGGATTTGCTAAAAGCTTGCCCCAGCTCTAGGGTTAAAAGCTGGTGTCAGCCGGACCCGAGGGCAACCAAGGTTTAGGTAGGCTGCAGTGTGGACAGAGAAGCTGGGCTCTGAAGACCCAGACTCCAAACCCATTGCTTATTTTACTCCCGGCACAACAGCATATCCAGGGGCAATATGTTTTGGAATATTGCAGATGTTTTGGCTCCTTCTGTGTGAAGTAATGGGCACGGTCATCTAGTGGGACAATGCCTTTGATGGAATGGTTCCAGGAGAGGCTTGCTCACCTGGACAGCCACATGGTTATGGACAGGTATACTGTTAAACCAGTGTTTACAATCTGATAAAAATAATGGGGATATTTTATGAGCTCTTCTGTTAATATTTTTTAACATCTATGTGTGTTTATTAGTTGCAAAGAATACGTACTTGGTAAAAACACCAAAAACCCCATCACAAAATTATTGAGGAAGACAAAAATTGAGTATTTATAAAAGTGTAGCTTTGAAGGAAATGGGAATTTAAAAAGTCACCTAATTAATAATTAATGCTAATAACACAGTTAGTAGATGATGCTTTTATATTGGGAATGAGATGTCAGGGAAAAACGTAACTTTGAACGTATTTAAAACACACTGGTTTCCGTGGATTGCTGAGTGGGCTCAAAGAACAGTACGCAGGTGGCTCAGATACTTTCCAGGCTGGCAAAGAGCTTCAGAGTTTCACAATTAACACATAGAGAAGAGAATTTCTCGGAGGAGCCCAGTCTGGGCCCAGTCAGCACCTCTGCCAAGGACAAAGACAGGATCACAGCTGGTTCTATCTCCTGACACATTCCTAGCACTCCAGGAAGAGCACTGTGCGCGCCTGTTCATCGGGTGGTGTCCGCGCCTCTGTTGTCAACTCTAGGAGAGCGTTTACTCGGACTCTGCCCTCCTGTGTTTATTATAGTCATGAGTGCATCATGTTGCATTTGAAATTCCACGACTATATCGCAATTTTTACAGCCTAGCATAACGGTCCCCGAGTTTAACAGGCAGTTTCACATTAAATACTATTAAAGGTATAAAATATTATTTAAATTGTCAAATGAGTCTTTTGACAATAGAATCGCAAGTTAAAGCCGTATTAATTTACATGTTTATTTTTCTTCATAAACAGGGGTGTCCAATCTTTTGGCTTCCCTGGACCACATTGGGAGAAGAATTGTCTTGGGTCACACATAAAATGCACTAACGATAGCTGATAAGCAAAAAAAAAAAAAAAAAATCTCATAGTGTTTTAAGAAAGTTTACAAATTTGTGTTGGGCCACATTCAAAGCTGTCCTGGGCCACATGTGGCTCACAGGCCACGGGTGGAACAAGCTTGTCTGAAGACATTAGTCCCTTTTGATCAAGGGGCTTAAGACTGTAGAACTTTCTAGAATAGAGCTCTTCATAGGGTTGTTCTACATTTAAATTAGATTCTTCCTGAGGCAAACTGGTCACCTGGTCACCTTAAAGCACCTCTGGAACTCTCAGTACCCACAATTCTTATGCTCTGAGTTCTGAATTTCTTTCTTTTTTTTTTTTTTGTTTAAGACGAAGTCTTGCTCTGTCACCCAGGCTGCAGTGCAATGGTGTGATCTCGGCTCACTGCAACCTCCACCTCCTGGGTTCAAGTGATTCTCCTGCCTCAGCCTCCCCAAGTAGCTGATATCACCGATGCATGCCACCACGCCCAGTTAATTTTTTATATTTTTAGTAGAGACGGGGTTTCACCATGTTGGTCAGGCTGTTCTCAAACTCCTGGCCTCAGGTAATCCATCCGCCTCAGCCTCCCAAAGTGCTGGGATTACAGGTGTGAGCCACCGTGCCTGGCCTTTGAGTTCTGAGTTTCATATGGATATTTTAAGCAGCTGTGCCTTTATAGTGATATAAATGCCACACTCCTCACAATGGCTAGGTTTTCAGCATAGTAAATATCAATTTCTAATTTTCTTTTTCTAATAGAGAACATTTCCACATGAAAATTGCCTCCCTTGGGCTATGCTTTTTGCTAAGTTCAGACCTTATATGTAATAGGGGTAGTCTCTTACTTATATCATCTAACTTTTTGGGGCTCTAAAAAACTCATAAAACCTCCATTGACTGGTAATGAAAGATGAATTCTAAGAGCACATCCAGGTTGTGCAGGAAAAAGTGCCGTTGGGAAGGCACTGAACTGCGCCATAATGTAATTACACCAGGAAGAAAAACCTTCTGAACTGTTGACAATCATTTGTACCTTCCTGAGAATGAAACTCCAAAAGCAGATGAAAAGCAGGAGAGGAGAGAGAATGAGTAGGACTCACACTCCGTGAGGAAGAGTGACGCCG
>CAUYOR010172297.1:0-23756 GCA_963573925.1 Callimico goeldii | reverse complement strand
TCCCAGCTACTTGGGAAGCTGAGGCGGGAGAATTGCCTGAACCCAGGAGGCGGAGGTTGCGGTGAGCCGAGAATTGCGCCATTGCACTCCAGCCTGGGTAACAAGAGCGAAACTCCGTCTCAAAAAAAAAAAAAAAAAAGGCAACTAAAAGGCCAAATATACTAAATAACAGAAAACTAAATTGCTGCCACATCTAAATAAAAAGCCCAACTACTACTTTACAAATATGAAGAAAAAAAATTTTTTTTGAGACAGAGTCTTACTCTGTTGCCCAGGTTGGAGTGCAGGTATGTTCTCGGCTCACAGCAACTTCCGCCTCCTGGGTTCAGGCAATTTTCCTGCCTCAGCTTCTCCAGTAGCTGGGATTACAGGCATGCACCACCATGCTCAACTAATTTTTATATTTTTAGTAAAGAAGGGGTTTTACCACATTGGCCAGGCTGGTCTCGAACACTTGACCTCAGGCAATCTGCCAGCCTCAGCCTCCCCAAGTGCGAGGCCTAGCCGAGGAAAACAATCTTTATGCTTAACAAATTGACACATACAAAGCTTTCACATCTGTTGACCACAAGAAATTATCGTAATCCTGTCTCACATAAAGGGAAAGAAATTCAAGAGCTGGAACCAATATATATGAAGCTTCAAACATCCTTGCATCCTTAAGAGAATGTTGCTAAGTACTCTTTGATAACTGAGAACCTTTAAAGTAATTCATAATAAGCTCTAATGACTCGCTCATAGGTAGGCATTTTCTGCTCAGGGATTCAATCTGAGAAAAGACGTCTAAGCCAGGGACTCCCAAACTGCTACTGCACATTAGAATCACCTGGAGAGCTTTTAAAACTCCTGAAACCCAGATATTAGTAGTTTGTAAAGATCACCAGATGATTTCCACGTGAAGCAAAGAACATGAATCACAGCCTGGGCTAATTTAGTTGCGGAAGAGGTTCTGGTCATTTCCCACTGTGGCCACTAGATGCCGCTACCGCCTGAAGAGTGGAGAGTTTCTCGTACTTTTCCGTCAGAGGAATGGACATTGGCATTGATGTTTCCTGATTAGAAAGGAGCAAAGAGGGCGGGGCATGGTGGCTCACGCCTGCCTGTAATTCCAGCACTTTGCGAGGCCGAGGAGGGTGGATCACGAGGTTAGGAGTTCAAGACCAGCTTAGCCAAGATGGTGAAATCCCGTCTCTACAAAAAATACTAAAATTAGCCGGATGTGGTAGTGCGAGCGTATAATCCGGAGCCTGTAACCCCAGATACTCGGGAGCTTGAGGCAGGAGAATCTCCTGAACTCAGGAGGTGGAGGTTAGTGAGCTGAGATCAGGCCACTGCATTCTAGCCTGGTCGACAGAATGAGACTCCGTCTGGAAAAAAAAAAAAAAAAGAAAGAAAAAAAAAAAGCAAAGAGAACTTACTTAGTGTGAGCTTACTTTGAGAGAACAATAACTTGGAAGAGAACGTTTGGATTGTGAATGATGAAACAGATTAAATGTCTGCTGAATTGAGTATTAAAATAGTGATGTAATTTTTCAATCATTTAGCTTCACTGTCTACCCACTTATGTAGGTTCCTTAGTTTTAAAAAAAGGTGCTTTGATGGAATGCTGGCATTTTGGAGACAGAAAATACAACGTTATAAAATAATGATCCGGGAAGGCAATTGTTCATTCCACTCTGAAGTTTTCGACTCTGTGCTCTCCTTTTGTCAGGGCCTGCCTTCCTTCCTTCCTTCCTTCCTTCCTTCCTTCCTTCCTTCCTTCCTTCCTTCCTTCCTTCCTTCCTCCCTCTCTTTCTCTCATTTCTTTCCTTCCTTTCTTTCCTTTTTCTCGTTTTTTTTTCTTTCATTTCTTTTCTTTTTTTTTTTAGACAGAGTCTTGTTCTTGTCGCTGAGGCTGGAGTGCAATGGCACGATCTAGGCTCACTGCAACTTCCACCTCTTGGGTTCAAGTGATTCTCCTGTCTCAGCCTCCCGAGTAGCTGGGATAATAGGCTCCTGCCACCACGCCTGGCGAATTTTTATATTTTTAGTAGAGACGGGGTTTCACCTTGTTGGCCAGGCTGGTCTCAAACTCCTGACCTCAGGTGATCCACCCGCCTCGACCTCCCAAACTGCTGTAATTATAGGCGGAAGCCACCTCTCCCAGTCAGGGCCATTCTTTCCATGCCTGGTTATCCTCTTCTTTTATAGGTCTGAGCTTATAGAAGTCTTCCTTGATTCCCGCTACAAAACGTATACTGCTGTCTTCTCACGGCCTATTTACTAGTTGATCCAAGCGCCTTATAGTCGGAGACCTTGTTCTGTTTGCCCTTCTACCCCTAGGGTGTACCCGGCAGAATTTCCCAGGCAGATAATAATAGGTCTTCTGTACAATAAAAGGTCATAATAGGTATTTTGTAAAATATATTAAAGAATGACTTAGAGAATGTGGGCAAACGCTTTGTGAGTTGGGTTTGATGGTGAAAAATAGATGAGAAAAAGGCATTATTTTTAAATAGTTTCTGATGAAATTGCATTCAATTTAGGAATCTAAGAATAGATTTGTAAGAATAGAATTTCATAGCTTCATCAATACTTGGGGCGGGAGAATACTTGGAAGTCAGCCAGTTCAGCCTCTGCTACAATGTTTCAGATTCCGTTCCAGCGTTCCATGCCAAGCAGTTGCCTGGGCTTTGACGGTAGCCATCCAATCAGCACTTCCGAAGCAGACAATGTGGCCAAACTGTGGTGACTATTTGAGTTATTCCTGTGTTGAGCCCAAATTTTCCCTCCAGGGCCTCTAGGCATTGGTCGTAATTCATGCCTCTGCAGCTTTGCAAGTAGAAACTATGACATCTGCCCATACGCTTCCAAAAGGATGAGATCATGCTCTCCTCCTAAGTGTCCTCAGCTACTTAGCAAATAATAATAATAATATTTAAATATTTAATGTAATAATAGTAATAATCTTTTAGGTTTCCTTACCTTCTAAATATATTTCATAAATGATTCAAAACTGTTTGTCATGATTTGTAAGGAAACAAATTAGTCTTCCGGGTGACCAATAAAAAGTGATTCCTCCTTGATGCCACTGGTTTTGTTTGTTTGTTTTTGAGACAGAGTCTTACTCTGTTGCCCAGACTGAAGTGCAGTGGTACAATCTCAGCTCACTGCAAATTACACCTCCAGGTTTGAGCGATTGTCCTGCCTCAGCTTCCTGAGTAACTGGGATTACAGGTGCATGCCACCACAGCCAGCTACTTTTGTATTTTTAGTAGGGATGGGGTTTTACCATGTTAGACTGGTCTCAATCTCCTGACCTCAAGTGATCCACCCGCTTTGGCCTCCCAAAGTTCTGGGATTACAGGCATGAGCCACTGTGCCTGGCCTTACAACTTGTTAATAAGCTCAAGACATGTTAGTGACTATCAGTTATCACTGACGTAGCTATTTCTGCAAAGAGCTTCACTTATTAGAACATATCTGATTAAGAACTGCCTTTATACTCCTCTTCTTTTCCTCAGATGTAGCAGTTTAAAGGACTTCTCAGATAAAGCAGTTCATGCAGCAAGCCTAATTGTCTTTCTTGATGAGTGAGAAACTCACCAATTCTCTATAAAGTGGGTCCAGGGTGAACCACAGAGCCACTGCACACCTCTGGCCCTTCGTGACTGCCTTCACCCCATGAGGGTTCTCTCCCCCAGATGAGAAGCTGATCATGCGCCCACATTTTGGTTTTATAGAGGCCTGAGAAAGAAGGAAAAATTAGACTTTCAATTGCTGTATCGTAAACATTTCCACAACTCCTATTCCTCCGGCCTATGAGATTATTTAAGTTAAGGACTGAACAGAAGAAGAAAAGGAATCCTGGGATTGAAGATGATGTAAACCGTCTCAATTTTCTCAGCTGTAAAACAAAGTTAAGGTCAAAATAATATATACCTCAGAAAATAAAAAAGTTTTTTCAAGTAAAATGGGTGGTAAAGTCCACATACATAGCAATCATTCAATATATGCTATGACGATAGCCTGCAAATTCAAAGAAGGCCGTTTTTCTCTCATCATTCATTTCCTTAGCACTATCAAAGCATCTGGATATGAGGTAGATGTCCTCCCATACTTGGGGAATTTTTTTAAAAAAGAACAGAATATTTGCAGTGCTGTAAAAGTTCTGTTATTGATCTAGGTGGTGGTTACATGAGTGTATGTTCCTTCTAATTTTTAAATTGTACATTCATAGTGTATGTACTTTTCACAATACAAACATTTTAAAACTCTAAAGTCGTAATTCTGCGTGATATTTCATTTCCTTTACACTCCTCTTTCCCAGTGGTTATTTTGGCATTGTTTGAACATCTCTAGTGGTGAGAACCCACCCCCACTGGAGTGGCCTATTCACCATGGCCTTTGAGTGTTTTTAAGATTGACACAGTCCTTCCAAGCTTGTGCACTGCTCAGGTGGAGCTGTCCACAGTGTTTAGGGAGAAGAGAGCAGTGAGACAAAAAGGGCAGAAGATCAAACAAGCTGGCTCTTCAAGTTGAGTGAGCTTAAGCAACGGAATAGTAGAGGCTTTGCTTCTGTGTTTAAAGAAGTGTCCCATATGAGTAGGGTTCATTTTTTCTTCCTTGGGAAATGCAGAAACTTTATTCGTTCCTCAGTATAGCTCAGAAAAGTAAAGTAAAATAAAAAAAGTGGCACTAGCCATTTTACTAGGTAAGCAAATGGGCTGGTTCTAACTAGCATTTTCTGAACTGACTTGAGTTGACATATGCCTGTAAATTGTTGGTATCCTTCCGCATAAAACGAGCTTGCTGGTTTTTAATGCTACCTACAGGAAGAATCTTTTAAAATTTCCTAAAGTCCTTGACTGCTACATCACATTGGTACTCCCGGACTGTGCGACTACATATGGAAAGTCGGAGGTAGGTGGAGGAGTCAGAAAGCCAGAGAACCAGGTGGGTGCATATGTGTTTATGTGTGTGCGTGTGTGTATTTGTGTCTATGGGAGTCTGCATGTGTGTGTATATGTGATTTGCGTGCAAGTGTTAAGAAGAGCAGAAAACAGCAGTCTGTTTCTTGTTACTCTCCTATTCACAATAACTGAAGAGTGATTTGTGTTTGCTGGGACCGCTTTTCCTAAACAACTTTACCAAGGCAGATTTTCTGATATAAATCTGGAGGGTTCACTAGTTAGTGGTATCCTCAGTGTCGATCAGATTCTGTTTTTCTGGAGAAGGAATTTGTACACAGAAACAGCAACATAAATGAAATGTAAAACTTAGGAAGTAGGATAGAGAAGCCTTCTGATTACACTGCCTTGGGATGTTGGAGTTTCAGGTTTTCTGGGCTGCCCCTTCCCTGGTGCTGGTCAGGACTCAGTTAAGCACACGTTTACCAATACTTCTACGTGATTACCAGGTCTTCATAACATGTTACAAGACTAAAAAAGGAGTGTGGTGACAATTTAGTATTTTCTTTCTTGTGGAATTGAAAGTACGGTTAAACATGAATAGTTTTGGGAATGTTTAGGAAAAGAAGCTGTGAACTGCATGAGGCAGTTGGAATTGATTATAGGTGTGGGTTCACAAGGATCTCTAATCTCATCACATACGGTACATCATCTGATCATGTCAAGTATTTGGAGGAATAAAAAAGCTTTAGTGAACCTGTTTCCATGTGTGACATTGTTTCTACAGGCAAAATATGTTATGAAGTTTAGATAAATGATTATAAACATACTTTCGTAACACAGCCCCGTTTATACTGAATTTAATTTTTCATGAAACAAATGGAACTCATTAAATTTTATCTTTTTTGAACTTGCGCAGAGAAACCAACATCCCTGAATTCCCAAGTCTCACAAATAAATGGTCTATTGAAAAGAACCCATATATCTTCCAAGTATACTAAGCATAATTTAAAATATTCCTTTTGCTTTCCGTCTGATGATCGAGTTAGAAAAGCATTTGTGCTGTGATTGTCTTTAATAAAAGTAAAATTTCAGCCACATTTCAAATAATTATCCAACTTCCCTATTTTTCCAAAGTGAAAGACTCAGAAGACTTTACTTCCCGTGTGGACTCAAGCTATGCCATCTTTCTGCTCCATTCGTTCCTCCACAGTCAAAGGGAAACTTAAACAAAAATATACCAATTTTTTTGGTTGTTGTTACTGGTACTAGAATCACCTCCTGTGGGAAAGGGATAAAAACTGGTTTATCTAAAATTTTAATTATCTACATTATTCCCTAAAATGTCATTGTATGCATTATTATGAAGTGTAATTTGGGGAAAATAAATGTTCTCAAATAGGAACTTTTGGATTAAAAAATTGTTTATCACTCATAAGTGGGTGTTGAACAATGAGAACACATGGACACAGGGAAGGGAACATCACACACGGGGCCTGGTGGGGTGGGGGGCTAAGAGAGGAATAGCAGGAGTTGGGGGCATTAGGGAGGGATAGTATTAGGAGAAATACCTAATGTAGATGATGGGGCGATGGATGCAGCAAACCACCACTATGGCACATGTATACCTATGTAACAAACCTACATAATCTACACATGTACCCCAGAACTTAAGGTATAATAATAATATAACATAAAAACAATTGTTTAAATTGGTTTTACTTTTTTCAGGGGAGGTTAGATTCAGTGTTTTTAAAAATAGTTACAGATTTTAATTAAAATTGTAGCACTCTCTAAGGAGAATATTATCTGCTTTCACGTCTTTAAAAAGCAGAATTCCAGTTAACTTGACAGTCAACACTTAATGAAATAGGCATACCCTGCTTTAAGCATCGAGCATTTCCAAATATGGACACTAGATGGAGGAGAAGCAAAGAAATCTTTTCAACCACCTGACTTTCAAACTGCAAGTGCCAGTATTTTTGTACCTGTTTCAGAGTTAGCAGAGATCAGAAATCAAACGCTTCCTACACACAAGCTTTCCCAGAAATGGGAAAAAAAAAAAACTTCTGGATTATAAATTTCAGATTGTCAATCTTGATTTAATATATCAGATTATGGAGCATTAAAGTACTCTTATATTAGTATTTAAGCTTTTTACAAAAAAGTGAGGCATCATGACCTTTTTAACATACATTATTGTATAAAGTTGCATGAATTTTTTTTTAGTTATAACAATTCTTCTAGACAATTTTAACCAGAATCCTCATATGAATCATCTTTAAACCAGTGATACATACTTTTTGATGTTATCTGCTTATACCTCAGTATTGTGTCATGAATGACATATGTGTGCCATGAATGATATATATGTTTCACTAATAAGAAAAGCATGTGCGCTATGAAGGGAAAAACATAAAATTCAAAAAAGTTTTAGAGATAGCTTCTATAATGCCAAAACTTTGAAGTTTATCACATACATGTCCCAACTATTTACATTTTGTATGGTAGAAAGAGATACCTGATAAACTATAATCTAATTACTTTCTCAATTGTAAAATATGTTTCTCTGCCATTGTGTATGCTCTTTGGCTTTAAGACCAAAGGATGCTAACTATATAGTCTTTAAGTACTAAGTAGGCTTGTTTTCCAAAGGCACAGGTTTGCTTAGGAAAATGATGGTTGAATTGAGCTTTTGATTTGCTATTTATTTACATATATTTGTGTGTGTGTGTGTGTGTGTGTGTGTGTGTGTGTGTGTGTGTATCAATTTTCAGGTATAGGTTTATTACATACAATCACCATCGTATGTATTTCTATGCACATATATATATATGTATACCTATAGGTATATACACACATGTGTACATACACACATATATGATAATTTTGGAAACTAGATATTTGAAAGCCAATGTTCAGTCCAAGTGTGTAGAACACTTTCAACCAGGTTACTTGGAAGACACCTTGTAGAATCATTTGACTTATTCTATAGAGACTTGTGTGACTTGGAACTGATGTTCTTATTTTCCATCAAACTACTTGACAAAGAATTATAAGACCTAGGTTTTGGTTCCAAGTCTAACACTAACTAGCTGAATGATCACGATAAATGCTTAATATCTAAATTCTTTAATTTATCCATCTCTACAACATACTAGAGGATTTTTATGGATGTTTCTAACAGTTTATGATCTATACATTTACTGGGACTGTCTTAACCTCCCGAAATCTTGAGCTCAGAAGTATTTGGAATCCAACAGTCTTGAAGTCCACTTAGAAAAATGGCAAAACTGAGCTAAAAAATACTAAATAAGAATGTAAGAATAGATTTACTTACAGTCACAGTCTTAGCATCCATCTCAGTGAATATGAATTCTCCTCCTTCAAAGTCATCATTCATATATAGGAGAGCACTATAAGAAGGAAGAAAAACCATCTGTATTATTATATGCTTACAATAGCATGGTCATAGAATACTGAAGACTGGTGGTGTACTGTCCAGCCTCCATTCATAAATTTCCTATGAACTAGTCATTGAAATAATCGGCCCTCCAAATGCTTAAACAGAAGATCATATAGAGTTTGGGTTATACTTCTGAAAAGTTCACTTATTCCACCTTCATTAAAATTGTAATCATATATCAAAGCTTGTGTCACATTTCACTTCCTCCCCAGAAAACCTAACTAGTTTTAATTTAGTCTAACCCTCTGAACCTGCCCACCTTATTTACAACTCTCTTCTTCCCTTATATAATAGTATTCTAAAGGATGTTTGTTTGTTTTTTCCTCCTTAACTGCCTGGAGAGTTCCCTGTGGGCTAGTCAGGCCTTTCAGCTAGAGGTGCTTTATCAATGTTTTGGAATCATGGACACAGTGTGGTAACAATGAACACATGCTCACTATAACTCCCGATTCTTTACACACTGAAATATCTTTCAATAGGTTAGGACATTCTTTTCTCCTGAGTTTCTGGTGTCTTATTTACAAAATGCAGACATCATTCTCCATGGGTGTGAATAACAGATAAGTGATGTGATAAAGTCCTCATGGGTGCCGAGATTCCATGCCCTTGTATTCTGGCTGAAATACACATACCACAAGGAATATGTTCCAGGGGAAACAGGAATTTTTTTTGAAAAACATAAAATTTACTTTTTATATTAAAACAAAATGGATATTTTGTTGAATGGGATGCAAAATATGCATAATCTTTAAGATAAAAGTGACATGATAATGTCACTTCTTGGTTATGGCAGCTGCATCAGAAGATTACTTAAGAATTTCTGCCTCAGAGAGAAGAAAACAATATCAAGCAAAATAGAGCACTTTCCAGCTTTCATTCTTTGAAAACTGTTAAGTAAAAGTTTTGTTTTGAAGCGGATTCTAGCTCTACCTGTAGTCTCGAAATGTGTAAGCAGGAGGCTCCTTCCAGCATTCATTGGCCTCTGGATCCAACAGACAGTTGTCAGCATGGATGGGATGACTGAGGTCATTTCTTCTATCCTGCTGACCTGCCAGAAAAGGGAATAGGGAAGAACAAGAAATGAAGTGCAGCGACTTCCATCAAAGTAACTGACAATCTGTCTTCTCCCATTCCTGGTGTTCTTTGCAAATGCAGGGAGGTGAACAATGGGAAAGATTAGATGAAAGAACTGTGGACAAGTAGTTGAGTCTCTGGTCTGGTTTTGGCATGAATTGGATGTGAAATCTTAAGCAAGTCACAACCATCTCTTCAGCTGTATAAGTTTTCTGATATAAACATACGTGAAAAAAGTCCATGCATTTCATGGGTTGTACTTCATGTGGGGCAGCAAAACAATGAGGATGAAACGAAAATGTAAAAAAAAAAAAAAAGATTTAATTCAGCTAAAACTTCCCAAGTGTAAGAGTCTACTCCTATGATACCATTCTATTCGTCATTCTATTCTATGCCCTCCCCTATTTAGGGGGCATAAGAGAAGACATAGAGAAGAAATCAGGATGAGCAGGGACTAAGGTGGTCTCTGTCATTTTAAGAGCATTTATTTCAATCATCTCTTCATCTTCTATGCTTCCACTTAATGCTGAGACATTGTGGTGACTATAATTTCCATGTTCCTGATTCCTCAAAATGGAAAACCAACAGAAGAAAAGCATTTTTTTTTTTTTTTTTTTTTGTGAGACTTCACCAATTAGGGAAAGTTGATTTGGAAGTGAAAATGTTCAGAATGAGATCTGGAACTTAAGAAAACCAAAATGAAGAAAAAGAGAGAAAGAGTATAGGAGTTCCTAAGCACCGTTTGTTTTAGAAATCTAGAGTTCATCTAAAATAGGAGCTATCATGCTACAGAGCTTTGTTTTGCATTCTTTTATTTCCCATTGTATTGCTGGCAAAAGGGAACCGTCTCAGACTGGAATCTCACCAGACAGGGCTGTTCGGCAGACCATGTGTGTATAGGAAAAATACAGAGTTGAGTTCAGCATAAAGTAAGATTCTACAATCTTTCGAGCCTTTTCACTGATGTCATAAAACAGACGGGCGCTCTTCAGTGGGACTCGACCTTCATAACCAGACTGAAAAAAAAAAGCACATTAGAAACAAAATGGCTTCATTGGAGGATGTAAGAAAAACAGGCACTAGATTGCATTGAGCTAATATAGGATTAGCATGTCTATATTGACTAGTGGGAAGGCCACTACATGTCTGTGGATTTCAATTAGGACATTGTGCCATTGGGAGTAAACTCTTCCCAATAACAGATGGAATGCTAAAAGCTGCTTGGTTCCTCTTCTCTTCTATCATAATATGGTCTACCATCCGCTCTAACAACCCTTTCTGCAGTAGATAATAATTACTTGTTTGAATATATTTTCACTGTTAGATCACGATCTCTGTAAAAAGAGGGACTGTATATTTTTAGTCAGGATATGTAAAGTTTGGTAAGTTGATAGCTGAATGGAGGAATGACGAAATACGAGGAAGGTTCCATTTCACATTTGCTTCCTTCGACTGTCCTCATAGGTACATATTCTAAACTTTTTTCTTTCCTATATCTGCCACTTACAGAAGTCTTAGGTTGGCACTAAGGAACTCAAAAGAAGTTAAGACTTTACTTTGAGTGCCTTCAGGACAGTTGCGCCTTCAAACTTTTCATTGGGCGTGTGGGGTGAAGTTTTTCCTCTGTATCCATCACCAACAATCATGATTCCCTGGAAGCAAATATGAGAAGATACTTCATCAATGATAACCATGTGTGTAGAGGAAAAATACAGAATTGAGTTGATTTCATTGGGTCTCTTTTTCTGCTTTGGCTGCCAGAATGCTGAGAACTGTAGTCAACACCAAGAATCATCCCCATTTTAATCCAGGATGAGGCTATATTATTTCTTTTAATTAAAAGAGATATCTTTATTTAATCTTCATTCTATATTTTTACTATCAAATACTATCACTTTTCATGGAAATGAAAAGAATGTAAATTGTTGATATATCGGTTAATTATTAATTAAAATAAAAGGACTTCTCCAGCAACTTTATATGATAGGCAGGGACCTTGCTAGATAGCTGTTGGTCTAGGAAATATGCCAGTAGCTATTCCAGATCCTACCTGGGAAAACTAAAATAATCCCAACCGAAAGGCTGTGAGAGTTCCTCAGAAATAATATATGTCTTTCTCCTAAAGAAAGCACTATCTCAGTTCTTGTTTCCTGGCTCCAGATGAGACCAGGACTAAAGCAGCTCCAGCTTCTTGATAGGCCAGTGCAGTGAGCTCCCCTCCTTCTCCCCGTCCTCACAGTGGCCACGCTGTAGAGCTCCCGGCACTGTTCTTCCGACAGGACGTTATCCAGGAGAACCCGCTGAGTCCCATTCAGCTGCTCCGAGTTGTAGACGAATGTGATGTTCTCATACAGCAGAGGACCACCTGCAGGGACAGAGCACATTGTCTTCCCTGTTAATTCTGTCCCCAAAAAGGAAGCACAGAACACCAAACAGCTTTCAATGTGCAGTTCGAGTGAGTCAGTTTCCTCATGAATATTTAGAAATGCAATGACACCTTCCAAATTAGAAAGCTTGTTAAACACAGTATAGATACAGAAGAAAGAGAGATGTCTAACTATCAGGTTTCCTCATAACGTCACAATAATATGACATTTGCACATTATTTTGGGAGAGACAAAACTATTTTTGCATTTGTTTCTAATGCTGATCCCGAAAAGTCGACTGGGCATCTCATAGGACTCTCTTCTGAGAAAACCCACCCTTCTCCATAGCCCCTCATTCATACCTCTGTCACAACACTACAGATTGCATGTTTGGGCCCCCAGACATGACATGCACACCTCAGTTTCACTGGTGTCTAGAAAAATACCTTCACTAGGTAATTCCGGTAGTCACATCCAAGTCACTTGACTCTTCCTCAGTCTTCGTCCTACCATTAATCATGTCATTTGTTAACTGGAATTTAGTTCGTTTTATGCTTGTATTTAGTCTTATAAATTAGTTTTGGTACTGATCCTAGGATGTGTTGCTTTTGGAGTATTTTTTTCTGTTCTCTATAGGCAAAATCTTCACATTTCTATTTCCATGTAGGAGGGTTTCCTTTAGGAACTTACTCTCTTCCCAAAGAGAGACCGCAACTTTATAAAATTCACCCCATATAGCCTTTTCAGAGGGTGATACTTTTGGGACACATTTTAGGTTGTGAAATTACAAAATCAAGACCTGACAGAATCCTTTTCTCAAAGAGTAGCACTGAAGAACAAAGCCTCTGATAGAGAGGAAATCTTCTGATGTAGCACAGTGCTTCCTACCCTTTATAATACTCCTAAGGGGCCTGATGTGTGCTTGTCCATAGCAACAGCTCAACATAAGAACAGCAGGGGTGGGGAAGACACAACCCCCTGCCACCCGGGACTAGCAAAGGTCACCAACACATTGGCCTAAAACACCCCTGTTGAAGAAAGAAGAGACAATTGAAATTGATGTCTACTTTATCTTTATTAAACAGATTAGTCAGCTAGGGAAGAACACTCTCTAAATGTTTATTAGTCTAGCTAGGATAAAAGACTCACCATAGCTCATGATTAATGGAATATTAAAAGAATGTGGCAATGTTTCTCAATCTAGAGTAATGTTCAGTTATCTGTTAAAGCAAAAGTTTCCTCAGGAGCTCCAGTAATGGCAAACTGTTTTTACTCTAATTTTACTTCTATATATGCAATCATAAAACTATCTATCCATTATTTATTTTAGTAGTTTCATACAGTGCCAATAAGACTAAATACAAGCATAAAACGAACTAAATTCTGATTAACAAATGAAATGATTAATGTTATTTTTCTGAAAATAAAAAGCTACTTTCCATATGAATATTCTACTCACTAATCTAGTTTGCTTTCTTTTGAGTCAGGGTTCCTTATAGTACGGTTGGTGTGTAATTACTATTCTACCACAACTCTTCTCTATTTAAACTATTACACAATCTTGGTGTACCATGATTAATTTTGGCCTTTGCATCAGTTCATTTTCATGCTGCTAATAAAGACATACCAAATACTGGGTAATTATAGAGAAAAAGAGGTTTAATGAACTCACAGTTCCACATCTGGGGAGGCCTCACAATCATGGCAGAAGGCAAAGAAGGAGAAAGGCATGTCTTACATGGTGGCAGGCAAGAGAGTTGTGCAGGGGAACTCCCATTTATAAAACCATAAGATCTTGTGAGACTTATTCACTACCAGGAGAACAAACCGCCCTCATGATTTGATTATCTCCACCTGGCCCTGCCCTTGACACATGGGATTATTACAATTTGAGGCGAGATTTGGGTTGGGACACAGACAAACCACATTAGCTTTCATCTGGTCCTAATACTTTATTTATAACTTCATTGTATTTCATTTATATCTAGTCTCTAACCATTGAAGTATTATGAATTAGTGTCAATATGACCATAACTGTGTCCATTGAACTATGGAATCCCATGACAGCAATTGGCTAGAAGATGGTCCCTTAGATAACCCCTAATTGCTTCTCTTAATTTTTAAAAATTGTGATCAGGCCGGGTGCAGTGGCTCAAGCCTGTAATCCCAGCACTTTGGGAGGCCGAGGCAGGTGGATCACGAGCTCAAGAGATAGAGACCATCCTGGTCAACATGGTGAAACCCCGTCTCTACTAAAAATACAAAAATTAGCTGGGCATGGTGGCACGTGCCTGTAATCCCAGCTACTCAGGACGCTGAGGCAGGAGAATCGCTTGAACCCAGGAGGCGGAGGTTGCGGTGAGCCGAGATCGTGCCACTGCACTCCAGCCTGGGTAACAAGAGGGAAACTCGGTCTCAAAAAAAAAGAAAAGTTCATCTCTTAAGACAAGTCAGTTCGATGGTCATGTTTAAACCAAGTGTACTGTCTTCTGTAATGCTCAATATATTCTTCATGTCATTTAGTGCAGAGAGTAGGTGGGAGGATGATCATATACAGACAGAATGGGCACCTGTCTGCCTAAACATGGCTCTCACTTTCAAAACGGTGCTTTAAAATATCTCCTCCCCTGTTAAACTTGTCCAGTGAAGACTCTTTTTCCACCTGGTTATTGTCTCTGTGTCTGTTACAGCCTTCTCTCTGCTTTCAGATATTTAACTCTGCAAAGTCATAATCATTTATCCACATGTACTTTTGTGTGCGTTCGTCCCATCGCTCTCTTTAGAAGACATGTTCCTGCTGGTTCTTGGAATAAGATGTTCTTTTCCTTCTCTGTAGAGATGCTATTTACCCTCTCTTTAAGGAGCTAGGAGAGAGCTCAGTTCAACATGTATTATGTGTCAGTTTAGCACTGTGATTTTTCTTCCCTTAGATGGACATGTGATTTAAAAAAACAAAATTTGGAACCGGTCATGTAACGATGGTGTATGTCACTTAGTATAGGTCATCTCTTTCCCCTTTGTATACTGAATTTTGCTGTGACCTGTTAAAGGATGCTGAAGATAGGCCATGTGAAACATTTAATTTCTGGCGTTTTCGTGCATGTCAGACTTATCTGGTGTGAAGTGAAGGTACGTTATCCTTCCTTCTAATATCAAATCTGGCCCAAATTCATATGACTCCTTAGAAAATTACTGTGATAGGAACAGATGCTAATGAATTGAAAGAGATTTCTGTACCTCACATGATTAGGATTTGAGAGTTAAATAGTCAGGGATGGGGCAAGGATAGAATGGCATGGAGAAAGTTGGAGAAAAGAACACAGATGAGAGGAAGGGCACGACAGCAGCAAGGGCCACTGCTGTTAGGAAGGGAATTCTTCCATCAGACACCGGAATTCTCCTCCCGGGCACTGGGGTTTGCCCTAGCTTTTCTCTGCTTTTCCTGGATCCTGGGTCCTCTAGTTGAAGCGAGTTGTATTGTAGTCCCTTCCAGTTTTGCACTTCAGGGAAGCAAAATGGAGCAAATCCTAATGGTTCAGGCTGGAGGGAGAAGGACGAGTTTCTTTAATGTGACTCAACACCTGGCAAGGCTCTTCTTCTCAACCTGGTTTCATCTGGTAGTTTCATCTGGTAGTTCTACAACATGCAGAGTCACATTCTGAGGAGTTTCCGGCTCTCACCTTCATGGCTGTCCTTGTCTCGTAGCCAGGTAGAGGGTGCTTGTGTTTGTGTTCTCCGAGCGCTTTCTTTGCGTCACTCTTGCTCCAGTGCTGGAGACCCAGGGGTGTCCTGGAGGATTTTGAGGAACCTCAGCCGCTCCCCTGGTCCTCTGACCAGGCTCAGGGAGCTTTGGAGTCTCATGCGGGCAGCAGCCTTTAGCATGTTCAGTTGGCTTTTTCCATATCACCAGTGACATCTTTCTTCTTCCTAATATCAACTCATGGAATGTTAGAATTAGAAAGACCCTTGCAGTTCCTGTGGTCTAATTCCTTCGTTTTAGAGATGAGGACCCCTAAGGCCTGGGGAGGGGAGCTGATAGGTGTAGGAGAAAAAAAGAAACTTTTTCCTCTAAGTAAGACTAGCAAACAGATAACAGGAGGAAACGGAGACTTTAGCAGCACATCAGCACACATCACAAGGAGAGACCTCGGTGACGAGTAACTCACACGTTCAAGGGTCTTACTTCTTTTTTCTGTATAGCACTTGTCAGTCTCTGATAACTGATTTTTACTTGTTTCTTGCTTAATATTTGTCTCCTTCCACTGGTACGTACACTCCATGGGAACAGTGATTTTCATCTCTTTGTCACTGCTGTATTCCCAGCACATAGAGCTATGTCTAGAGTGGTAGGCAGATAATTGTTAAAATAACGAATACATGAACTTTGGGCAAGTAACTTAATCATTCTGTACTTTAGTTTACTTTTGAGTAAAATGGGGATAAAAATAGTGCCTAGTTCATAGAGTTGTAATAACAACTAAGGGAATGAATCCATCGAAAGCACCTATAACCCACCTGACCCATAGTAAATGCTCAATAAATAGGTTCCAGCCTGGTACACTGGCTGACACCTGGAATTCCAGCATTGAGAGGCCGAGCCAAGAGGATCACTTCAGATCAGGAGTTTGACACCAGCCTGGGCAACATGGTGAAACTGCATCTCTACTAAAAATACAAAAATTAGCTGGGTATTACCGTACCCAGCTGGGTGCCTATAAACCCAGGTGCTCAGGAGGTTGAGGAAGGAGAGTTGCCTGAACCCAGGTGATGGAGGTTGCAATGAGCTGAGATCGTGTCACTGCACTTTAACCTGGGCAACACAACTCTGTCTCAAAAAAAAAAATAGGTTTCCTATTATTATAATTATTAAATATTTTACTTCCTCACTAGAGTGCAAACTCCTTGAGGGCAGGCTATTTTTCACATCATCTTTTTGTTTCTGGTAGCAGTTTGGCTGACATGATTGATATTCAGTGTTTGTTGAACAGATAGATAAATTATAGAAAAATTGTAGGTAATAACTCTGTAAATAATTTTTACATTTAAATGAATAGATTTCCTAGACTTGTGTGGTGGCTCCCACCTGTAATCCCAGCACATAGTGAGGCTGATGTGGGTGGATCAACTGAGGTTCAGAGTTCAAGACCAGCCTGACCAACATGGAGAAACCCCATCTCTACCAAAAATACAACATTAGCTGCTTGGGGTGGCACATACCTGTAATCCCAGCTACTCGGGAGGCCGAGGCAGGAGAATCATTTGAACCTGGTAGGCAGAGGTTGTGGTGAGCTGAGATTGTGCCATTGCACTCCAGCCTGGGCAACAAGAGGGAAATTCCGTCTCAAAAAAAAAAAAAAGATTTCCTTCTTGTCTTTTTCCCTAAGCTGCAGTCAGTGAATCTACATGGATTATGTAGATTATTATTACATCGTGCCTTAACTCATCACTTAGGTAGTGGAGTCGATAATTTATTTTTGTTGCCACGACTTGGCTGAAATTTCTTGGGGATTGACAGCAGTGGCAGAAACTTGATGGGTCATAAATGTCACCATAGCCTGTAAGCTAAACAGGAGCCACCTGAGAATTCTTCCATTCATGGTTGAAACTTCACAGAAATGCTTCCCTGGCAGAGGAGGAACTTTGCAGAGGCTGTAAGCATCTGAACAGACAGATGCAGGAAGAGATGAAAGGGAAGGTTAAGGGAAGAGACATACTCCTCATCTCCATTCTCAAGAAAAGTCTTAAAGGTTGTAAAAGGATCCTGCTTTTAAGCCTGAGTCACTCCTTTGACTTCTGTGGGCCCTGAAATTTCTCTGGTAAATTAGAGAATATGACCAAGATTATCTCCAAGGACGTGTCTTACTTTTAAAATTTCCTAATTCCATGAAAAATGCTTATGAAGGCCTCGGACTGATTCAGAATTTAGTGGTGTAAGTTTTAATGGGGATACTGACAAAGGGCAGAGAGCACTGGAAAAGTGGCTGAAAAGCATAGAATATCCGTTTGTGAGAGGAGCTGAAAAATTGTAGTAATTAATTCAAAAACGAAGGCAGAATCCACATCTTCACAAACATTTCCAATCTCCTGGTTTGGATGAGTATGTCTGATGTGAACTGAGTTGCATGTGGGCTGTCCAGTCTGGGCATGTGACTTGTGACCCTTTCCCACAACTAAACCCCGAGAGATTTCCAATCATGCCCAGAAGGTAATGCAATTTGGCAAGAGGATTTGGACCTTGACAAAATCTCTTGCCCTATTTGGCATTCAGAAAAGGCCAAGTTGCCTTATTTGAAAACAAAAAATTAAAAACAAAACCTCCGGTTGTTACTTGTTTGATGAAATGCCATAGAAAACTACTACTCTTTTTCCATACCCTGTTACTGTGGAAAATACTTTTTTACCATTGCACCTCCTAAGTATCTGTCCTTGGTTTCTATCCTTCCCTGCCCTGTGTTGCAAACAGGCTGAGTCACTACAGCCTGTTATTAAATCACAGAACTACATGGTGTACCATGTGAGTCTGCTTGCATCCCTGACATCTACATTAGTATTAGTTTTCTACTGCTGCATAACGAACTGCCACAAATTTAGTGGTTTAAGACAACATCCATTTCTTATCTCAGTTTCTGTGGGTCAGGAATCTGGGCACAGTTTATCTGGGTCATCTGCATAGGGTCTCACTCAGAAGGCTGTAATTAATGTGTTAGCCAGGGCTGTGGTCTGATCCGAGGCTTGACTGAGGAAGAACACAGTTTTATTAGCACAGTTTAGTACCTTGTGGCTGTGGGACAGAGGATTTCAGTTTCTTATTAGCTGTTGGTTGGTGGCTTCCCTCAGTTCCTTACTATATGGGCCTCCCAACTTAGATACCCACAACATGGCAGCCTGCTCCTTCAGCCCTAGTGAGGGAGTTTAATATTTTCCTGTAGCGCGTATTTCTTTACCCATGTGACCTCAATTTTTCCCCAGTACCTTTGTAAGATAGTAGGGAGAACCAAGATAGATACAAAAAGGCTGAATGAAATGTCTAAGATTGTAAAGCAGCTGGTGGTTGTATTGAACAATATAAATTGATTAATAACAAAACGAATACCTCCTAGGTGCCAGGCTCTGTGCTGAGAGCTTCACGTCAGTACATTCTTGTTTAGTTCTCAGAACAGCTCTTTGAGTTCGATATTACTACTACTAAACTATTTAACAGGTAGGGAAGTTGGGGATTAGAGAGGTTATGTAACCTGTCTAACGTTCACAGACGGAAAGTGCACAGCCCAGATTTGAAAACAGGTGGATTCCACAGCCCACTACCGTATCATTCTGAAGATCTCTTCATTAGAGCACGATACTGCCATGTTCAGGATTCTTCCTGTCTTTTGTCAAATACTTAAGTTGCTGCAAGATTGCAAAGGGATAATTGTAATATGTTGCCCCTTTCAAAGTGCTTTAATAAAATGAAGGGACAACATTCATTCTTTTCTACTTGAGCCAGGCTTTCTCATTTTTCTGAAGACATCTAGGATAAATGGAAGGAAACCAGAATTTAGTGGGGTTTGCATGGATTGATAACAGTTTTGCTACATACACATCCAAGAACTAAAACATGCAAACTCTTCAAAGTTGGTAGAATACAGCTTGCTCATTTTAATTCATTTAAAATGTTCATTTTGATTAAGCATTACCCATTTTATTATTCCCTAAAACACAAATCATCTGAAAAAGACAGCATAGGTCTATTTTTCCAGCCTATAAAACTATATGTAGATGGATCTTGATGAGGGATGTACAAGATTTAATTAGAAACTGAAATTTTAGAGTAAAAAAATGCAGGGGTGTGTGTTTCTTCTATATTTGTGGAAACCCAGAGAGCTATCCTGCAGGGTACTTGGAAATATATATAAATACAGAGAAGAAATAAAATGCAGAGAAGGTTTGTTGATTATTGAGCTTTTTCATGGGTGTTAGAATGGAGCAGCTGTAGGATGGAGGTGCAGAGGTTAGGAAAATGCTCTCCTGGGTCAGAACCAGCCCCACATCGTGAAATGTTGTGGCCACCCTCCCTGTTATGTAAAATGTAGGATGGTAGAGTCCTCTAGCTGGGAGGATCCTCGAGTATACTGCATTCCCCCTCCTCATTTGCTAGGGAGGATGCAAAGGTGCAGATGGGCCAAGGTCATGCAGTTGACTTCCTTTACTAAACTGTTAGGAATTTGCCTTCCCTGATCTCATGTTGGAAAACTGTCTTGAAGTTACTGTTGTCTTTTCTCCTACTGCGTTTGTATTTCTTTTTATAAACCTTAGTCCAAGTCAGCCTGGTGCTATACTTATTTGTGTATCTGTGTCACTCTCCCTAGGATGCCCTGGGCCATTTTTTTTTTTTTAATTCTGAGACAGAGTCTCGCTCTGTCACCAGGCTGGAGTGTAATGGCATGATCTTGGCTCACTGCAACCTCTGCCTCCCGGGTTCAAGTGATTCTCCTGCCTCAGCCTCCCAAGTAGCTGGGATTACAGGTGCATGCCACCACACCCAGCTAATTTTTGTATTTTTAGTAGAGATGGGCTTCACCATGTTGGCCAGGATGGTCTTGAACTCTTAATCTCCTAATCCGCCCACCTCAGCCTCCCAAAGTGCTGGGATTACAGGTGTGAGCCACTGTACCTGGCTGCCCTGGGCCATTTTTAATCCACTTCGATCCCCTTGCAGTGCTTGCATGAGGCTTGGAACACTGGAGGTGCACATTTTATATTACTGAATTAAGTGAAAGGTATTTGAATATACAGTTGACCCTTGAGCTACATGGGGATTAGGGTGCTGACCGTTCACGCAGTAAAAATATCTATATATAACTTTTTAGAAAATAAATTTGGGGATACAAGTGCAGTTTTGTGGTCGGGATATATTGTGTAGTGGTGGAGTCTGTACTTTTAGTGTAGCCATCAGCCTAATAGTGAACGTTGTACCCAGTAGGGAGTTTTTCAGCCCTAACCTGCCTCCTGCCTTTTGGAGTCTCCAGTATGTTATTATTCCCCTTTGCATGTACCTGTGTATCCATTCTTTAGCTCCTACTTGTAAGTGACACTATGCAGCATCTTTCTGAGTTATGCATATAACTTCTGAGTCCCCCAAAACACGACTACTAACAGCCTACGGTTGACTGGAAGCTTTACTGATTACATAAATGGTTAATTAACACATACATTGTATGTTATATGTGTCATATACTATATTCTTACAGTAAAGTAAGCTAAAGAAAATGTTATTAGGAAAATCAGAGAGAGGAGAAGATACGTTTACTGTTACATTAAGTGGAAGTGGAGCATCATAAAGGTCTTCATCTTCATCGTCTTTATATTGAGTAGGCTGAGGAGGGCTTGGTCTTGCTGCCTCAGGGTGGCAGAGTGGAAGATGTGGAGGAGGTGGGAGGAGAGGCAGGCCACTTGGTGTAATTCTGTTGTTTGTTTTGTTTTTGTTTTTTGAGATGCAGTCTTACTCTCTTGCCAGGCTGGAGTGCGGTGGCACGATCTCAGCTTACTGCAACCTCCGCCTCCCAGGTTCAAGCGATTCCCCTGCCTCAGTCTCCCAATTGCTGGGACTACAGGCATACACCACCATGCCCAGCTAATTTTCTTTTGTTTGTATTTTAGTAGAGACGGAGTTTTACCATGTTGGCCAGGATGGTCTCGATCACCTGACCTTGTGATCCGCCTGCCTCAGCCTCCCGAAGTGCTGGGATTACAGGCATAAGCCACCCCACCCGACCCCACTCGGTGTAACTTTTATTGAATAAAATTCACACAGAAGTGGACGCACGCATGTCTGAGCTGCGTGCGTCCACTTCTGTGTGAATTTCATGTATTTCTACTGTATTTCATGTATTTGTTTCCTACTGTGGAAGACAGAGCTTCCAGTCTTTAGTTCTAAAACTTCCATTTTAAGGCCTTGAGGAGGAGCCTCTCATTCCAGTAATCTGAGAGTTGAAAAACAAATTCAAAGCCACCATATCACTATCTTTTAATGGCCTGTGTTCTTTTTAAATTTTTTTGCCTTTGTTTTTCTTTTTTCTTTTGCGCTTTACAAATTGTGGTAAAGCCGGCGTAGCAGCCTTGCCTTCCCTCTATGAGATCAAACCGTTCTTGGAGTGTGCGCAGAACCAGGGCGACATCAAGCCCTGTGAGGGTTTCAGTGAGGGGCTGAAACAGTGCTGATTTGCAGACAGATTGGCCTAATCAAGAAGTTCAGCCTGGAGAAATGGAAAGCCAGCTCTTACAACCAAGTTAATTTAATATAAAAATTTGATTGACAGTGAAGGTGTAAAGTGTAGCCATCAGTTAAACTCTCCTGTCATTCCTAGCTCCTTGCTTCAGAATTGAAATGGAAGCGGGGGTTCCTACTCTGTAGAATTTGGAGCTGGGCAAATGTTTGTGTGGCCTCCTTAAACTAGCTGTTATGATTTTATTCTTTGCAAGTTAATTAGAATAAAGCAATTTTCTTCCAAAAAAATTTGTAGTAAAATATACATAGTATAAAATTTGCCATACTCACTATTTTAAGTATACAGCTCAGTGGCATTAGGTACATTTACGTCGTTGTGCTGCCATCAGCACTCTCCTTCTCTAGAACTTTTCCATCTTCCCCAGCTGAAACTCTGTCCCCGGCAAACACTGGCGTGCCCTTCTCCCCTCCCCCAGCCCCTGGTAATCACGGGCTCTTCTTCCTGTCTCTGTGAATTTTGACTACTCTAGGTCTCTCCATAAGTGGAATCTCATTTGACCTTTTATGGCTGGCTAATTTCACTCAACGTGATGTGAAAAGGTCCATCTATGTTGTAGCATGTAGCAGAATTTCATTCCTTTTCGGCAGCCATTGTTTCAAGACTGGAGAGTTTAACTGTTTTTATTCTTTGTAGCCAGAGGTAGGTTTTTCTTCCAGCTCTGTGCTTGGCCTTTTCCTGAAGTGAAAGTTCCAAAGGCACATCCTGTCTTCCTGAGTGGTATTCTTTGGGGGAGCTGAGTAGCAAAACTGAAGCTCTTAATGTTTGCTTAACAACTGAGCGGCTACTGTGTATGGGGGCTCTGCCTGTGACCAGGGAGCACACAGTCTTGTAGAAGAGACAGCTCTGTACTCAGCTAACTGTGGTACCGTGTACTAGGTGCCAAAGAAGGAACAGAGGGCACTGCCTGATCTGCTGAGGACTGTGAGGGAGAGGTAAGAAAAGTTCAAAGGAGAGGCCACATTTCAAACAGACCTTGAAGCTGTTCAAGGTGGAGAAGAAAGGGATAGTGTTCCACAAATGGTCTGAGCTAAGGCGAGTGGAAACGCGAGGTTTGTTGGAAGAATAGCAAGGACAGTGGAGAGAGTGTGGGGCGTGACATTGGGGGTGTATGAATGTATGCAAAGGACTGGGGGACGTGCTGACTTGGAGGCCTCATGCAGGTAGACACCCGTTCCATCTGTGGGTTGACGGGGTTGTGAATGGATTGGAATGGGGGTGACCACCGTGTGAGGCAAGTGGGAAGGCAGCGCGGTTGCAGCATTTTAGGCCGGAGATGATGAGGGCCTGAAGCAAGGCAGTGAGAGAGAAGAGTTTGCTCACAGTCAGGCCAGGTGCGTCGTGTCTGTGGACAGCAGAGTTTATTGGACTGCCTCACTCTCCTTGCTTTCTGTGTTCTGAAGTTTTTATAATTTCAGTTCCAATTTAGAGGTCTGTTTTTGTTTTGTTTTTTTTGAGATGGCGTTTTGCACGGTTGCCTGGGCTGGAATGCAATGATGCGATCTTGGCTCACTGCGACCTCTGCCTCCTGGGTTCACGCAGTTCTCCTGCCTCATCCTCCCGAATAGCTGGGATTACAGGCACACATCATGACACACAGCTAATTTTTTGTATTTTTAGTAGAGACGGGGTTTCACCATGTTGACCAGGATGGTCTCAATCTCTTGACCTCGTGATCCACCCGCCTCGGCCTCCC